>JAVSBS010009685.1:55619-84197 GCA_033124195.1 Coracias cyanogaster
TTGCTGAGTTCAGTGTTGGCCTGTGTGATCAGGCAACTGATGGCAGCATGAAATGATGATGGCTGAATCAGCACAACTGTTACTAGGTTGGCAATTTGTACTGGGGGTTCCTTTTCTTTCTTTCTAAATGTTTCAGTTGCATTTCCCCATTTCTGACATTCTTGATACTGTTCTGTGTCTTCAGTTCATTTTCAGCATCTGTTTTTCACTTCTGCTTCTACTGCCAACTTTGAAGTTCCTTCTACAGCTCACTTGCTTATTTGAGTAACCACTGTTGTATAATGCTTGTTGATTATTCTGGCTGAAAACAATGGTACAAAGAGAGGCTGCAGAGGGAGAATGTGTATGAAGTGGTGGTGGCTTGACAGATAGGTTTGAGTCTTCTTTTGGGGATAAGGAGCACAAGCTGGCAAAGGCACTTTTCTTATAAATTCTTATTTTCCTCCCTCACTCAAATCCTTTGTTTATATATTTTGTCTTCAGTACATCTAAAACACCAACTGTTACAGCTTCTTAAAATACCACTACTTCATGATCCTTTATATTTCTTCTCACTGAGCTGTGACAATTCTTCATGCTAAAATTTTAATTTCCCTTTCTTTCTAAAAAAATTAAGTGGTTTATGACTGAGCAATTGGATTGTTTGTATATGTGCTCTCAGGTTTATAGAGATTAAAGAACCTGAAATTATAAATCTCTTAGTGAGTTAAGTGATCTTAACAAATCTCCAGCTTGTGTCATGTTTGCAGGATCAAGTAACCTTTTTAATGTCTCTATTTTTACCCCTGTAACTATTAAAGAGGAAGCTGTATGGGGCTTGTGTTTATGGGGTCATGCCCAGCTGTGAAATACAGAAAAGAACCAAATTGTTGTTCTTCTGTTGGATCAGTCAGGAATAAACTTCTGAATATAAGATCCTGTACAATATTTTTTTCTCTTTTGGATTGAAATTGTCTCTTTATGTCACACTTTCCCCACTTCAAAAGCAGCCCTGTATCTTTTTTTTTTTTTCAGTCAGTGTTATTTCCAGTGAAACCATGTCAGTACTTTCTAATAAGCAGCCCAGAAACATTCTTATGTGAAGGACCATATTTGCCATAAAATGTTTTGTTGACCAGTTGAATAGTTGTTTAAAGATTATTTATCATCCCTTGTGTGCTACAGTATAGCAATTCTGTAATGCATTAAGGTGCCTGGTGTTTATGAAGAATCAATGTATCATATAACCTTTAAGTGCCTCTGTGAAACTTTGAAAAATAGTTATGCATTATCATTAAAAAGTTTTCAACTGGGGTAAACATGTTTACTTATGGAAAGACAACAAACTGGAAATGGGTTTTGTAGACGTCCGGCCTGTTTGCAGGTGATGTTGTGGCTAAGGGGGGTACTGTGCCTGTTCCACTGGCTCAGTAGCAAAAGTAAATTAAGTATTTATGGATATAGGGACCATGGGAAGTTCTCTATAGAAGGAAAAGCTGTGAGGTGTGGGTGGAGGGGGTCAGAGCAGGGAAGCATAGCGAAAGACAAAAAAGTTAGAAATAAATTTGATTAATTTCTATTCAAATCAAACCACAAGGAGTGGTGAGATTTACTCAACGTAAATGTAAAACATTTACTGTGCCTATGTCAGCTCAATTCTTTTCCGTTTACACTTTAATATTGAGTGTACATTAACAGTGGACATATTATATTACATATTTTATGAAATGAGATAGCAAAGGCCTAGCTAAATTGTTTGAACAAAGTAGTTAGTTACTCATTTGTGGGTAACTGAAGATGGAAGTGACAAAACTGCAGCATTTATACGATTGGGATGTTGTCAGCGTGATTTTAAAACAGTCATCTTTTCACTTTTTTAGTTACTACATTTTATACAAATTATTTAAGTTAAGCTACAGGCCTTTCCAGGCCTCAAAACGTTCAATGTTTGAACAAAAGTTTCTTGGAGCTACTGAGACCTTGAAGCCACTGCATGGATTAACAACAAGAAGATAGGCCCACTACACAGCTTCAAAACCAATCTTTTTTTCTCTCACAGAACTTGGAAAAAAGAAAATGGTGAGGGAAAACACACCACTTTAAGTTTTGAATGCTTTAAGTTTTACAACTAGCTACGATTCCTGTTCCATGACAGTAGTGCCAAGCAGGATGGCTCTCCTCACCAGCCTGGCTTGCCCAACAGACCCTGGCTGCTTTGGAGAGTGATTTTATGTTAAAATCCCATTGTCTGCCAGAGTGACACAGGCACAGATGTTCTTTTCTGGGGCATACATTCTAGTGTTTCAGAGTACTGGCAGTATTTTAAGTTGCAGGTATTTAAAGGTGCTTCTCTCTCACCATCTTCCACCTAGGAGAAAATGTGGCTGATAAATAAACCACTGAGGTATGAAATGCTGGTCTTTAGACAACACAACTTACTTTGAAACTGTAAAATATTTTCAAGCAATTCCCAAATTCAAAACAAGTACATGTGCCTAAATCATGGGAGGAATAGATGGCCTTCAAAATGTCTTTAGTGTGTTAGCTCATGAGAAACTCTAGTATTCCTAAGAAAAGATTTTAGCATATAACAGAATGGCTCTTTGAGTTCTGGGACTTCTTCCAAAGCATCATAATCAATACACTTAAGAGTATATTCCTTCAGAGATTGTAAGGAATCTTAATGCATTAAGAAAGTTTGAAAATACAAAGAAGAAAGGATCCAAACATGTAAATTCAGTAAACGTTTTTGGACAGCTTAATTCCACCACTTACACTATCAGAAATGCCTGAAATGTGGTAATGGCATTATTTTGCAAAATCTTCCTGTGCATCAAATTGCTTCTATTATATTCTTCAACAGAATTAGTGGTTTATGCTTTTACTTGTCCTAGAGACTCAACAAGCACTGTCTTGCAGAGATTCAATCTGGATGGCTAATTTAAATTTTCTGGTTTGCACTATTAATTTTAGTGTCTGAACTAATTTTTTTTTTTAAAAACTACAGTGTTAAATGAAGCTTAAGCTTCAAATTTTACTGTCTTTGGCAAAAGTAAACTTTTTTAAAGAGGAAAAACTTTCATTATCTGCACAGTTCGTCATTGTAGGACCATGCAGAAGTTGTGTTTAGATGGAATCTTTAATTTTCTCTTTTCTGTCTACCTTGGGCATAATTTTAGAGGAAGATACCTAAGAAAAAAAGATAAAAGTAGTCTAGTTTGCATGCTTAATAAAGACTTTGTGTGTGTGGTTTTTGGTAAATCCTCCACTGATGTAATAAATTTAAGTGGTAATAGTAACAAAAAGGATTTTGATATTGAGTTAAACACTGAGATTTCCCCTGTAGTAAAACAGACCAATTGAAACCAGACTTTTTCCTTCAGGAGTCTGGATCACAGTGTGGATTTGTATTGGCACTGGATGCAAAGAGACAAGTCCTAGCTGAACTTTACCCATCTAAACATTATTTGTCTGGTGTGAAACGTATGTTTTGGCACAGAATTACTTGCCTTCTAAAGATAGTGATCTCTTTCCATTGACTAAAGAAGACCTTAGGCAAAAATTGAAAGAACTAACTTTTTGAGTTGAGGAAATGAATTCCATCCTAATTTATAAACAACTAGTGACAAGGATGATTTCAGAGAAGGGTACTTTTTTTTTTTTTTCAGTGCTGCCATTTCAGGTGCTAGTTAACCCATTTGTTCATTGCATGATTCATAAATTTACATTTCTGGATGCAAAATAAACTTGAAAATGGTTTTGTTTGGGGCATTTTGATATCACCATGTTATGTGTTGGTTGATTAGCAATTTCATTGTTTTAAAAGATGTTACAACACCAGAGTAAGCAAACTGCATGCCATGTCTTTGTCTCATCTGAAATGATTAGCCAGTTCTGCATTGCATGACTAGTACTTTATATTCAATGAAAATCAAATTAACTATTTTAAGGTTTTATCCCATTAATAAAAACCAACAGCTTTCCCTTTTTGCTTTGTGTGTCCATAAATAATTCTTTCACGGTCACACATTAAAAAAAAAAAAAAAGATACTGTTATTAAAATGTATATTTTCTGATTGTAGGTTATATGTCAGTACATGTCAGTGCTGTTTTCAGGATAGACACTTTTGACCTGTGGTGCAAAAATCCCATTATAAAAATACTAGAAAAATTCCAAGGAACATACTGTTTGATCGAGAAGGGGGAGGTTGAAGAATCGAGAAAAATATTATTTTGATGATAGCCCATAATGTTAAGCTGTATTACTCAAACAGCAGTTTCAATTCAATATTGAAATGCTGAATTTGTGTGGGAGGCTGCCCTCTGGCTATAACACAGGAAGGATTTGGGACCAATTACTTCTACTGCAAAATATCTTTTGCAGTTCAAGTGCTTTCTTTATAGCCAAAGGAAAGAGATTCTAGTCCCAGATTCTAAGTTTTAACACTAACTCTTTCCTCACAGTTTTAGTGGGTATAAATACTTATGAGTTCATAATTATCATTATACTTATCTGTGTAAAACCCTATGTGAGTATTAGTAATGTGATTCCTCAGCATAAAATGTATGACTGCAAACACTTTGTAGATCTCTGTGGTGCTAACAATAGGTAATTTGCTTCTTTTTTTAAAGCAAAACAAACCTTGTGCCAGACAGTACCACAGAATCCAGCTGGTTACAGGAGGTTCTTGGTCTTCCCTTCATGGGTTTTGCACCCCTCCACAGCAGACACTCTCTTCAGACTATCAAAACCTTTCCCAGCTATCACAAATTTTTGTCTTGATAGCTTTAAAAAAATAAGAAATAGATTTTTTTGCGTTTTAGAAGATATGAAAGTTTTCTGTTTTGGAAAGTATGAGGGATTTGAGTCAGGTTAAGCAGGTTGAACTATTTTGTGTTTTGCCCTAGAAGAAACTGGGAGTAGGAAGTTTACCCTGGTCACCTATGGCGTGTACCAATAGAGGGCGTGTACCAACCAGGTACTTCAAATTTTCTACTAGTTTGGCTGAAACACAGTGACATAGGGTGGATAGTGACGAGCATGGCAAAGTTGCATCAGATCGTCAGTTTGCTTCCTGGTAGTTAAAACTGCTCTTGTTCCCCAAAGAAACCTGCCTGCAAGATTTAAGTTGCATTTATTGAAAATAGAATTTTATAAATTAGTGTATATATGTTGATGTTGCTTGAATTCTTGCTGTAGCTGGATAACTGCCACTGTCACCTTGATATTGGCATATAATTGAAAGTTCACGTACTGCCTCGGAGAAGCAGTGGAGCCCTTGAGTCTCTCTGGTAGTACTGAGTTGCCAAACACATTGGAGAGTTGGACATAAAGATGCTCAGGGTGAGGCTCAGTTCAAGATGAGAGATGTTTGTGTGTTTTACCAGTGCAGCAGGAACTAGCTCCTGTTATGGTTATTAGAGAGCGAGGCACTACAAAGTAGCTTGAGGAGCAACTGCCTTTCCCTGAAATAAATGCCTAGTGCCTGGCCCGCTGAGCTGCCCTTCCTTGACCATATTGACTGTGCCGGGAACTTGGATGTCTGAATGTAGGCACATTAATCTTGGCACTTGTTAAAGATCATTTCCCCTTCAATTACTCGTATAGTGTATGTCCTAATTTAATCTATGTCCAGTAAGTTATGATCTTATAATAGACAAAATGTGACTGTTGGAAGAGGCTTTCTTCAGAAGGAAGGAAATAAATTTGTACAGACTTCATGTTTCATTAAATAAATAAAATGAACGTAAGCACTTCTCAGTCACTTCCACCACAACTCAAGTCACCCCAGGGAAACACTTCATCTAAAAATAATAGTTGCGCTAGGATTTTTTCTTTTAACAATTTTCCAAATTACCAAACGCGAAGACACTTATAAATAATTCACATTGTGTATTTGATACAATGTATGTAGATTTGTGGGATTTTGTCTGAAAAATCCATCACTCCCATAGTTCACTAGGGAACTCTTTAAATGGCCATGAGAAGTGGAGAGGGGGCATTTACCAAGTGTTTTGTTTGTATATTTTAGCTCAAATTGCTTTAATACTTCTACCTGGATAAATTCTAAAATGGAGCATGCCATTCTTAAAAATAGTAATTTCAAAATGGAAAGATGGTTGTTGGTCTTTTTGTACTCTACTTTAAACATGTTTAGGATGTGGTAGGTGATAGGGATTGAGATCTACCAAGCACTATATTTTGACTAAATTGTTGGTGATATTATTCATGAGAGTATGATACCTGTTCACCGTTACAAGACTGAAGAAACAAGATTTTTAGCTCGCATCAAAAAAAAGGACTATTTAGGTTCTAAAATAAGCACTAGTTTAAATAGGTGACTAGTGTTTGTAGTTACTCTGTGTTGTTATTGTCCTAAAATATTGTGTACAAAGAAGAGTTGCTAACTACATTTTAAAAGAAATCATTACTGAGAACATGTTCTACTGTCCTCTTCATGGAAGACTACATTGTTTCTCACTAAGAAGACATTTTTCCTCTCCATACTTCTGTAAGTACATTAACCTTTTAATACATCTTTCCTTATAGGTATGCACACATGTATGTGTATGTGCGTATGTATATGTATATATAGGCAAATATTTATTCATTATTATATAGTTTCTCAGTGTACTCCTCCAAACTATAAACTGCCGGCCAAGCAGCTGAAACCCTACTTGTAACTGGTGCAGTTGCAATGTGTCATGTATATCACAAATAACTGTTTCACTTACCTGAATTGTAAACTTTTTTTATAGTACTTCATAATCCTACTAATACTATGAAACTTGAATTTTGTGGGTTTCAGTTTCATTATACCAATGCTGATGGGTGTTTTTTATGCCATGCTTATAGTCATGTTTAGCTTTAAGCTGCCTAGTCATAACTGTCTACGACACCTTTTGTTCTTCTGAAATTCATGGTATATCTGTTTTCTTGGCTACATCAGATACTCTTTCAGTGCAGTTTTCCATTAAATGTTTTAGAATGCCCTTAAAATAACAAATCAGCACAATATAGCTTCTTTTTCTCTAGAAATCAGAATAAGAAGAACATTAATGCAGAATGATTTTTAGCTCTAGATTTTAACAAACTAAAGTTTATTATTTGTTGTTTAGGTATGTTTAGCATTTGATGAGATTGTGGAGTTTCTTTTAAGGAATCTTAAAATGATGGAAGGATTCTTTTCCTTGTTGCTTGCATAATTGCTGTTCATTAATTGGATTTTTCTCAGATTTATGACCAGCTTCCATACACTCAGCTGAATATAGAATACATCCTTGTTTTTAAACAATCTCATCATTAAATACCTGTAGTGCTGTACTTGTTGCTTTCAGTTATCTCAGTGTTAGTCAATGTAATGGCACTTGTTTTGGCTGGAACTGATGAACTGTGATTCTGCTGTTTCCCCCACATCTTCCATAAGAGGAATTTGATGCATCATGTTTTCCAGATCTATGGGCTGTTTTTCTGAGTCATTTCTCAGGTGTTCCAGTTTCATAGCTTGCAAAAATTAAAGTTTGGGAACTGTACTGAGTATTGTCCCACATATGGCTTCTGAGACTCCTGGGCTGACTGGGTTTTAGTTCCTTCTTCCCTTCCTTCCTCCCTTTCTCTTTCCCCTCCCTCATGTTTTTGAGGTTGTCTAGTTGATCTGTTTCTTTGCCTCTCTGCAGTACCCAAAATGGGCCATATACATATGCTAGAGCTGCTGCCTTAAGGTAATATGCTTTCTGGAAGAGTTGACCCACAAATGCTACTTCTAGTGTATTATCATGTAATACAGTGTTCCATAAGATCTTGAATATATTTGAGTACTTGAATATTCCGGAAAGGGTGATAAGCTATTCCTAGGCATATTTTGGGGTTGTGCTTGGTGTTGGTGCTGAAGGCTATATATCCTTTAAAAAAACCTTCTTCTTAACTTCAGTTTCTCTCAAATACAAAATGACTTGGTTTTTACCATCCCTTGGAAGACTTTAAAAACATTAACAAAAGCCAACTCTAAACTCAAAACATTTTCAGTCTTCCCTTTCTGACATCTAAGCTAAGACCATGTGAAGATTTCTATCAGATGAGAATAGTTTACCACTCTTTGGAATCCATGATGTCATAATTCCTAAATTTCTACACTTGTTCTTATCTTTTACAAAGGAGGGCAGGGAAGGAGAGAAAAGAAATTTTTAAGCAGCAGTGAGGCTGGAGAAATTAAACATCTTTTTGGCACAAATGGAAAATTTAAAAAGGCATATTGATTGTATTCAATTCTCCTTTTGTCACACAAGAATCCTTAAATAATCCTTTCCATCTTATAAAAATGCCTTTTTATATTAATACAGAGATGGACCGAAGAAAATATATGCTACGAGTGCTGCATTATCTTTGCAGTATTTATAACTGAGCACACCTGATCAGGACTCTGATGAACTTTAGTCTGTATCTCTGTAAAGTTGTTTTCCTTTACTAGTTAAAATTTATTGAAATTTGTGAAGGCCAGAGAGGTATGAAGCACTTTTACTGGTTTCTAATGACAGTTGGCTGACAAAGAAATTTTTTTAGTCTTGGCAGTGTAGTCTTTCAACAATGCAACTACAAGTAAAACCTCTTTTCTAGTTGAAAATATGTTGAAATACTGTCCATGTCTGAATTTTGTCATTAAAAAGATTCTTTAAAAATTCATTTTTAAGATTATGTAGTTTTTCTACTAACTATTAAGTCAAAGTATAATTTATAATTTATTTGCCTTATTACAACACTTCATTAAAATGTCAGAAGATGCAGCTTCTAGGCAGGGTATTACACCAAGAACTATGCATGCAGAGCTTTTCACATATGGAAATAGCTACAGCAGTTCTGTTCTGAAGTGTGAATTAACAAAGATTGATTGCAATCTGTTTTTATTAACTGAAGGAGGAAAAGCTGTGTAGTGATATTAAGAAAATTAATAAAATTAATTATAACTTTCTAATCTGGTAATTAATGTGCAGCTGGGCATGAGTGCAGTCCTGACAAATTATCATCATCTGTTTTAAGGTAGACAATTGTTCTTTAATCTATCCTCAAATTTTTATAATCTTTTCCATTTCAGGATGGTTTTAACAATTTAGATGTTAGATATGGCATTTTACTATAATAATGTGAACTGAAGTTCCATTATATCTTTCAGGACAGAAGTTCAGTTGTATTCTTTTCCAGTATTGTACTGAAGTTTCTTATGAAGCAGTTGTATGGAACAGTGATTACTGGTAATTGACCTGCATGTGTTGAATAATCTTAAAATGCTACTGAGGATTTAATGTACCCTGTAAATGGAGATGCTTCCAATTAAATAGAGTTCTTAGGATAATCACTTTCAAAACTAATCAAGTAATATAATGGTGTTACTAAAACTTTTATTGAATTAATTGTGACAAATTAATAAACCTAACCAACACAATTACTATAATGGTTATATTAGTTTGCATTTTTCATAACCTATCCATACATGTTTTTCAGAAACACAAAGGAAACTAGAAATTACCTAGGTGTATTGAATTAACATGACAAGGTGACTTGAGTGGGAGAGTATTTGTGCCCTTCCTGCCTTCTTTATGAGGCGTGAAGGTTACTGTGGATCACCTCATGCTCTCTGCCTCTCATCTATTAGGAAATCAAATGCTACTAAACAAAAATTAGAACAAGGATCCTAGCAGTGAAATTGATAAAAGAAAGCGCTCTTAAGCAGTTACTCTGCTGCTATCAAGTTTGATCTCCTAAAATACACTGGTGAGCAAAGTATAGTAATGTTGTCAATAAGGTTTGTCTTTAGTATTATCTTTAACATTTGAAGGGGAGGAAGCACAAAGCATCTATGTAGATCAGACTCCGAAAACTGTCCAAAACTAATCAGTATCCTTACGCTGCCAGTGAACAGACAGTTTTAAAAAACCCAGCTTTATTTACATAAGACTTTGGGGGTGTTTACTTGTCTTATGAGGTGTTCTGGGACACCAAAAGCCAGGAATTTTCAGCCCAGTGCATCTGTCCTTTTGGTTGTTTTGTAGCACAATTTTAACCGGAGAAAAGATGAACGGCATTTGCCAGAACAGCTTCTTACCTAAGTACTTAAGATGTTCTCCAGGAATTTAGCAGGCGTAGGTTTGAACCTCCTCAGCTGGAGGAGAATTGAACGGACCAAGGTCTTGGACGTGTGCTTTAGATCCCTAAGTTATTGCTTCCTCTAAAAGAAAGCATTAGCTGTAGAGTTTAAACCAGTCTGATCTTACTGATAGGTGGATAGTGTGTATGTTATAGCTTAAGGGCTTGTGAATAATTAAGATCAAGGAATCAATGTGGATGTCTTCATTAGCAGGTTAGTTCAGCTCAGGAGTGAGCTCCTGAAGTGTTTCTCCCAGTCTTCCCCACTTGCTGTACTGTGGTTTATGGTTAAACATCAAAATGCCTGGAAGTGGGTATTTGCTCGGCACCATTGACCTACTTGTTCTCAGGTCGTCTGGGGATCACAAACCTGGTCTTAGATACCTAAGTAAAGCAAAGCCTTCTATGTCTGTTGCTTGCTCCAGCACAAGCTAATCAAAGAGCCAGTCAAATCAAAGATTTTAAGCAGAAATGAAAAGATTTATTTGCTTATGACAAAATATATAAGGGATTGGGGGAGCAGGGATTGAAGGTGTGGGGGTGGGGTCACTGAGGGTCTAATCAAATAAAAGCCTTGGAATTTTGCAAAGAACCTACTAGGAAATTTGGTTGGTTTAGTGATAGAGCGTAAGATTCAGCCAGATCTCATATTGGGTTTGCTTTGTGCATGACTCCTGGAAACATCAAGAAAAAGAAATCAAAACAAAAACAAGATGCCAAAAAACCCTCAAACACAGAGAATGGAACTTGAAAGTTGTCTGAGGTTTGTTTGATACTAATGACTGTGAATACTGCATGGTGGTGTTCACCGTCTTACACCTTCTTCTAATTTGTGTTTCACAGCCAGTGTAATATCGGTGGGTTTAGGATCCTGAAATGTTGCAAATTATTCTTCATATAAAAAAAAATTTCATTAAATAAATTAGCTTGTGTTTCAAAATTGAAAAATGAACAGCAATGCAGTTCATTGCATTAATCTTATTAAACAATTCATTTTGGAACAAATCAAATTAATAAAGAATATAGCAAATATGGCTTTTTTATTTCTTTCTGTTTAGATGCATGGTTGTGACCAGTTCCTATTTTCATTATTTTTGTCTGTTTCAAAGCATTTTCTCTGTATCTTAAGCTTTTGTATTGTTTTATTTTCAAATTTGCTGAGCGTTTTCTTTGCACTCACCAATGTAACAATTTTCATGAGCACTCAGTAATTAAGCTTAGTTTGCACATGGCAAACTAAGAATACTTACATGAAATGCAGCTGTTTAGACAAAGAGATATTTTGAAGTGTCTTATGTATTCTTCAAAGTAATTTTGTGGTGGATTAGGCACTCCAGTACTGTAAATCAGTTTGATGACTCTGTAACCTTTGGTTAGATCAGCTACACTTTTCGTTGTGTGCTTTCATGTACTACCAGCTATTATGACTGACAAAAAAGTACACATTACAGATTTTAGTTTATAAATATGTAGGATAAACTATAACCCTAAGTGATTTCCAGTGCTGTAATTCATTCAGCTGTGCTGACAAAATGGGTGGTTGCAGAACTGATGTGGGTAGTGAAGTCCAAGAGATCCTCCAAAAGCAAGTTCCATACATATGAATGCCTCAAGGCCTTTTGTAGCTGTCTGGCTTTTCCTCATAGTATTGAAAGATATGGAACATGTACTGCAAAGCTTCGATCTTTCTGTCCACTTTTGATAGGTCTTTCAGTGTCTTTTTTCTTTTTTTTAATAAAAACTTGTTTTTTTTTTTTAATCTGATTGCTGAAGAGTTGCATTTGCATGTAACTTTGAAAGCTGATCCTTTGTCGTATCATCGGTTTTCTGCTGTGATGCCCAGCATGATACTCATATTGAGAAAGAAACTGTAAAAGATGCTGAATTCTTCCATCAGGAGGAATGAAAGAATCTGCATCTGCTAAGATTGTTCTGGATTTTCTCTGTGCTATTTTGCAATGAGTTGTGCAGGATTTTTAGCAACAACTTGTATGTTCAAGCATGGCATTATCATATCAATGTTATGGCTGGGTGAGCATTTCAAGTGAATGTGCATATTGCCACTGGAGCCTGCTGGTATTAGAGTGATTATGGGATGCTGTGGAGACTGACTCTGCTATTTTTTTTTTCCCTAATATTGCCATATGATTTGGAATTACTGTAGAGAGTAATGCCTGGGTAGTCAACCTTGAGAATAAATGACCCAATGAGCAGTACTGCCATGATCTTGTTCTGCTCTGACTGACCTTTAACTCCTTCCAGGCTGACTTGTGCAAGGGCAGAGAAGAGTAGGAGCTCACAAGCATGTCTTTTATGTTGCAGAAAACACAACCTGACTTCTTAGTCCGGTAGGCTGATGTGAACTCTCTTCTAAGTGTTGAGTTAGGTGAATGCACCTAGCCAACATCCAAAATATGTGGTGTTCTTGCTCTAATCTTACATTAAAAAAATGAGTAACTTTGTATTTACTGCCTTTTGATGAACAGACCTTGCTCGGTGTAGTACACCATAACCTAACTGAGTAGACCTGGCTTAGAGGATATTGTATGACTGAATGGAATTTTTAAAGACTTCACAGAATAGTCAGTTTGTTCTATGTTAAGCAGTCTAATGCCCACGAACAAGCAGTTATAAAACTCCAATGGTAAATGCCATAGACACATGGATGTCACTATAGGAATCTGGAGAGCAGAGGGTAAACACAAAATGAGACTTGTACAATGATGAGGTAGTATGAGAGCTATTGAGAAGGAAATAAAAAGAGGCTAGTGAGCCAGCTAAGCAGTTTGTTCCAGAAACTTGCCTTCATTGGTTTAAACTTCACGTTAAAATTACATTTTTATTGTTACAACACTGACACATCTTTATGAGGAAGTTAATAGGAGGGAACAATCTTTCAGCAAATTAAATGAAAGGCTACTATTTCCATCTGACATCTGTGAAACTGCTGCTACATTCCTTGCAGTAGTGCTTAGAGAAATAAATGAGCAAGTATTCATTATAATCGAGCTTTAATGGTATCCATATGCTATATATCTTGTAGTGGTGCTCATGTTGTGTGGTTTCTGTGTTGTATTAAAAAAATGGAGTATTAGTCTGTCAAAAGCATGTTAATGTAAATGTCTTGATTCAACATTTAGCCTTGGTGAGGCTTTTATGTTTTAAATATATCACAGCAAATCATGGTTCGTGCAGCAAATTTGAGTCTTTCTGGTTGACCTTTCAGGTTGTCCATTTCATGTCATACCGCATACTTTCTAGATAATGAAATCTATTGGAGCAAAGAAGATTTTTTAAATGTATCATTTTGTTTTAAATTCTTTTCAAATTAATATTTTCTAACAGGCATTAGAATGTTCAGTCTTTCAGTAATGTTGTTTCACATCATGTCATGATATTCTACTGAGACCATAAATAAACTACTTTTTCTATAATCTACCCAGAATTCATTTTGTAAATTGAGTTTTGCTTAACTGTTTTAGTCAGCATCACTTTAACAGCCAACAGCTCTTGGACCTGTCTTTGAAGGATTAAATATGTAATTTTAGTATTCAGCCTGTTGTATGGTTAAGGTTTACTAGTATCAAAGGTTTTCATGAGAAGTACAAGTTCACAAGCCTGCTTTTGAGTAACTGAACTTTGGACAGTGGTTCAAACTCTTTCTCCACTTCATGAAGTTTAAACTGTCCAATTTTTTGCATGATATACTGGTTCTTCTGAAAAACACACCACAGATGCTTTGATTTAAAAATTAGAAAAGTACTCTTTATGGGCTTTACTTACTTCTCTCCTCCTATAATGCACAGGGATGGGATGCTGTAAATTTATTACTATTTTTAAACAAGTTCAATTCATCTAGAATGTGGGATTTAGCATTGTATTGCTTTATGAGATGCTTTTGGGGAGATTTCAGAAATTAAATAATCACAGAAAAGAAGGCAGAAGTCATGTCATCAATCAGTGTGTTCCAATACTGAACACCTAAGCTGCGTGCCTGTTATCCCAGATAGATATTTATCTAGCCATTTCTTCAAGACCTGCAACATGAAGATTCCATGCTTTTTCAAGGAAGCTGATTCTAGTGCTTCTCTGTCTTCACTATTGGGAGTTTTTTGGGATGGGTGTTATTTTTTTCATGTCTATCCTGGAATTTAAATACTTCACTATTTCAGTGGAAGATTTATCCCCTTTTACATGTTGGAAAAAGACTATTGCCATGTCTAATCTATTACCAGAGATCACTCCTCTCAGCCCTGGGCAGTGCTTTCTGTGTTCCTGATAATTCTTGTTACTCTTCTCTAAGCCTTCTAAAATTTGTCCCTGACTTTCTTGAAATGTGGTTGGTGTCCAATATTGGATGCAGGTCAAGGAAGGCCTTTCCATGGGTTAATAATGTAGGCCCTTCAGCACCCTAATACCTCTATTCACAATTAAGCCATGTTGTACACCTCGCAACATGCCTTGTTTGCGTTTACACCTAACAGCCTGCTCAGTTCTAGGGTACTTCTTCCCCACACCTGCTTCTCCAAGCTTTTTGGAATGCTTCTGTAGCAAATTCTGTAGCTAGGTAGTAGCTCCTTGAATTCTCCAGATTTCTTTTCCATACAGATTTTTTTAAGTCAACAAAATACTTGCCTTATCAGAGCAGCTCTGGTGTATGCTCAGCATCACTTATGTCTTTTATGTTTGGTTTTTTCATGTTATTCTGTACCATATCAGTACTTGATCTTCTGATATAGGAGACTTTGTTTTGGTATCTCCCGAGCCTCTCTGAAGTAAATATCCAGTTTATTTTTTCCTCTTTTCCTTTTATGATTCTTTATAATTGTGTAGCTTTTTAAAGTGTTTGAGCCAGTTTACTTAGTCATTAATCAGTCGTGTATTTACTAAACATGTCACCAGTACTTCAGAGGATTAGAAAAAGGCCAATTGCTACCCACAAAGGTAACAGCTGTAGCAGATATTTTTCTTAGTGCTCACCAGTTAGGGAGAAGGAGGGAGCCTGGCCTTTTTATGTTCCATCCCTGCATTTACCATGTCATCAAAGACAATTTGGACTCTGGTTGCTGGCCTTTGAAGACACCCTTGGGAAGTCTGCCTACCTCAAAGAAATGGGGGTGAGAAAGGGGAGCCATCAGCAGGATTTGGACAGACTGGAGAGCTGGGCAAAGAGGAACCTAATGAGGTTCAACAAGAATAAGTGCAGAGTCCTGCACCTGGGAAGAGTACTGGAACAAGCTCTCCAGAAAGGCTGTGGAGTCTCCTTCTTGGGAGACTTTCAAGACCCATCTGGATGCGTTCCTGTATAACCTGCCCTAGATTCTATGGTCCTGCTTGGTGGGGGGGTTGGACTCGATGATCTCCAGAGGTCCCTTCCAACCCCTAACATTCTATGATTCTGTGATTCTATCTCCACTTTTGTATTTACTCCGATCATTTTGACTTGGGCCAGGGTGTTGCTCTCACACTCCCAGATTTGTAATATAGTAAGAGTCAAGAAGTAAATCATTTCGATAGAGTAGACAGACTCTAAGTTACTCAGATCTACAAATAGTTTATTTTGATAGCTTTTGAGTTTAAAGTCTCTATGCTACCTAAAAGACAATTGTGCACCTTACAAAAAATGCTTGTTTTGATTGGTGTTATCTTTCAAAAGTGTCAAAAAAGCTAACCAGTATGCCATATCTGTCCAAAAGTATTCAATTCCTGAGAAGGTGTGCATTCTAATTGAAGAACAAGTATGGCACTTCTTACATGACCATCCTTGCAAGATATTTTGTGCTATACTATTCCAGTCTACAGCTGGAAATACCAAAAAAAGCAAAAAAAGCCTTAAAGTACAGATTCTTACAGTAAAGCCATTAAAAGCAGTAAGAGGTTACGAACAACGTTTAAAACCTTTGACCAAATGTTTTTCTGAAACTGGGACAGAAACCTGATTTTTTGAAATACTTTATAGAACCATAGCATCATTGTTCTCACTGATAATTTAAAAATGAAAAATAGCAAGGTACTTCCCCTGTGTACATTGTTTAATATGTAGAAGCTTTTTCAATGTGGTTAGTGAAACACTGTGTACTGGTACAGGAACAAAAAGTGCACTTACTGTCTCCAGCAGGATTCCAGAAGCATGGTTTTTTTTCTGAGCCTTGGATTGTTACATCATTTTAAGTAGTAATCCTTTCATGCTGATTTCACATCATCCTTTATTATCTTATTTTCATTGTATTGATTAAAAACCCATTACTGTTAAGAAAAGCTTATTTGACTACTTGATGCCAGCCCCTTTATTATCTGATAATCTGGTTTACAAAATCCTCTAAATAATATCTGAAGTGTGGTCATGAGTGTTAATGCATGGATTGTGATTATTTTTTTAAGGAGTACTTTTAGAAGAAATGTTTGGTACTTCTCATTTTTCTGCTCTGCCAAGGTAGCTTAGGTCTTCCAGCCTTTTTCAACTCTATTGAATTATTAGGTAATTGGATGGAAAACTCCTTTCTTCAGGGTATTCACTACTTTAAAGTGTCATTGTAACATAATTTAAAACATGGATTACTGCAAAAAGATTGTGGAACAAAATTACTTTTTATTTTAAAAATACAAGTCTTGCCGTATCTAACTTTACTGGATTTTTCAAGGTTATGTTTTTTTTTTTTTTTAACGTCTTCCTCTCTTTATGGTATAATCTGATTGTCCTGGATCATAACTTCTAGTGCATATCTGAGGTCTAAGCTATGTTGTGCTGTGCCTTGCTATCTGAGATAGTCAACATCATTGGTTTCTTATAAATAGCTCATCTATAAGATGAGCAGCAGCTGTGTAAAAGTATTTGTTGCTTGAAGTAATTGTAAGTATATTAAAGGTGAAGTTCTGGATTTGGTGGAATGCAATGGAATAACTTATAGTAGAGAGTCTACTACAGGAGAAGTGTAATGGGGATATTTTCCTCAGATGACAATCAGGTTATGTGGATTGGTGGGGGTTTTTTTCTGTCTGCCTGCTAGACAGTAGGAAATACTCCTATTTAATTATGCCTTAGTTGATGAATTTTATCATATTTTAGCCATTGTTTGATTTTTCATTGATCACACAAACAATGAGGGACTTGATTCATTTATAATACGCAATCCAGTGAAATCACATTTAGTGTTTAGTGAACCACATCGCTTTGTTTAGAACACAAGTACAGCATTCAGGATCAGAAACTGATAAATAAAATGGATATCTTCCAGTGATATGCCTGAAACTAATGTTATTTGAGAAAACTAAGAATAGCTCTTCATCATTAAATTGACTGGATTATACTGAATAATGTGTATCTTCTGTAAATGTATAAAGCAAGGAAAAGGGAGTCTGTAAATTGCATATGAGTACTTCTTTAAAGTAATTTACTTTAATCTCCTTTTTCAAATAGCTAATGGGCATTGAAGGATAAAGCTGTGCATGAGCAAATGTATCATGTGCGGGGAAAAGAAAAAGAAACCAGAACAGTCTGTTTTTACATTGTACTACTGATTTCCTGAAAGAACCAGTTCCCAAATCCAAATGGTGTTAATGAAAAGGATTTATACAGTGATAGCAGTATACCACATGCAGTTCTGGATTCCCCAGTTCCAGAGAGACAGCGAACTAACAGAGAGAGTCCAACGGAGGGCTACAAGGATGATTAAGGGACTGGAATATCTCTGTTAGGAGGAAATGCTGTGAGGCCTGGGGCTGTTCAGCCTGAATAAGAGAAGGCTGTGAAAAGATCTGATCAATGCTTATATATATCTGAAGGACGGGTGTCGAGAGGATGGGGCCAGACTCTTTTCAGTGGTGCCCAGTGATAAGACAATGGGCAATGGGCACAAACATACATGAAGTTCCACCTCAACATGAGGAAAATCTTTACTGTGAGGGTGACAGAGCACTGGTACAGGCTGCCCAGTGAGGTTGTGGAATCTCCTTCCCTGGAGACTTTCAAAACCTGCCTGGACAAGTTCCTGTGTAACCTATTCCAGATGAACCTGCTTTGGCAGGGGGGTTGGACTAGACAATCTCCAGTGGTCCCTTCCAACCCCTACCATTCTGTGATTCCAGTCAGGCTGCAGGGGTTCCTTGTAGTAATATTGCCTGTTGTCTGTGCAGTAAATTTAACGATGATCACAGGATTTTATGCTTGATCAGTGTCTCTTGAAGCCACTAGCAGTTTTTCTGTAGGCTGTGAGTAAGGATCAAGCCCTTAGTGACTGGCACTGAGAGAAACAAATGTTTATTTGATTCCAGAACAAATGGATTTATATGACACAGCAATGTGTGAGTAGAGAGGAAGGAAAAGATTGAAGCAGACTGGAAAAAAGGGACATTTATACTTTTCTTAAAGCATTTGTCAAAACAGATTATGTCTTTAGCAACAGTAGTCTGAAAAAAGGCTACTTGAGGGTTTTTTTTTTAACCTGGAAAAGCTGTCCCTTTCAGCGAACCAGAATGCCATTTCAATAGTTTCATACAGCTGTCACAGCATCCGTGAAAGCAGATACCGAAGAGAGAGGTGTCCCTTGACAACAGTGGTGTCTCTGTATTGTACATGTTTAGATTGATCCACGTATCTGTAAATGCATATTCAAGTATAATTTATAGCATTTGTAAGTTAATGTTATACCAGATGAGTATCACAGCTGCAAGTCTTGTGACAAGCTGTCCCAGTATCTGAACCACTGTTGATCCAACAGCTGTCTTAAAAGGAGAAGTAATTGACTGTCAGCCAGAAAGCCTTTGGCATAGGCTCCTTGCAATGAATGGTAGCTACAGAACTGCTTAAAACAGACTTTTGCAACTTGTCAACCAGTTATTTTCAATAACAAAGCCACGCAGCTAAGTGTAATAATTTTGATTCTCACTTCAAACATTGAGTGATACCATATGCAATATCAGCACAATAAACGTGACTAAATGCTTTGAAAGACTTTTTAACTGAAATGATTGTGAATCCACTTCAAATATTTTCTTGACATAAGAAGCTAATAAAAGCTAATTGAGTTCAGAAAAGTAAAAGATTAAAGACACTTTTTCAAGTTACCCTCTGGTGGTAAGGAATGAATATGATCTGGATAAACAAGAGTGTGATACAGATATATTTAAAATGACTGAGATTGAGGTTAGGAAAACCTGGGGTGCTCTAAAATTAGTGTTGGGAAATGGGAAAGCGGGAATTAGTGGCTGGGAAGTCTCATATAGCCTGTCACTTGCCTTCCATTGCTTTGATAGTTTGAATCTTTACCTTCTCTTAAAAGCCCTCATCAGACGGAAAAGATTGAATAGTTGGATTTTGTCCCATCTAGGAGATCAGTAGTGGCTTTCTGGACATGACTACTGTTGCAGGATCTCCATCATAGAAACACATTGTGCTGCTTTCCACTTGAGGCAGTGTGGAGACAACTCAAAGACCTTAAGTGAGTGGCAGTAAAGGGAAGAATGTCTGATTACACGAAAGTCAATTGGGAGAGCAAGAGGGCAGTTGTGGGGCCAGCAAAAAAGAGCAGCAGCAAAAAAACCACCAAACACCTCAAGAAAAAAAAAAGGAAGTGGGGAAGTTCTAGGTCCTAGCACAAATATTTCACCCTGCCTCTGTTACCTAGTCACCTCCAAATGTAAACTGCTCAACACATCCTCATACCAAACTGCTTTACAGACAAAATTAATACTGTTTATTTGCACTTGGACAATGCAATTGATATGACACAAGAACAATTTAGCAAAGCTCGAATATCAGTTATTGGCAAAGGAATCCTGATGTGGGATAGAAACTCACTGAAGTCAGAAGTTAATTAACTAATCAGGGTGGAGGGGGGACTTACAGCAAATCCTCAGCAGAACGAGAAGGTAATCTAAAGGCTGAATGTAAAAACAGTGATATAAAACTGGGAGCTGAGTCTTACAGAGAAATGTACTGGGCAAAGTAGATCAGGAGTGCTGATTGCCATGACTATGGTGGTTTAAGGCAGCAAGCACCTTATTGAATGTGAAATGTGAAGTTCTGAACTAAGCTTTAGACTTAAAGACTATTAATATTTAAAGGCATGGCAGGAAGGAAGATAACATATATAAATGGTGTTTCTTATGGACTCTTACAAAATTTTTAATTATTCTTCTCAGTGAGTCTGTCAATTTTCTCAGAGGAGTTTTTGGAGTTTCTTGTGCTTTGTTTTGGGGTTTTCTGTTGGGTTTTTTTGGAAGTGGAAGGGCTTTTTGTTTTGGTGTTTGGTTGGGTTTGTTCTGTGGCGATTTTTAGACTGTCACTAACACTGAGTTATACCATTTGCTCCAATAGGGAATTTTATTCTAATACTTTCTTCTTTTACACTATCTAACTTATTATTGCATGGATGGCAGAACTGTAGACTTCCATTCATGTCTTTTCATTTCCTGTTATTTTCTTCAGGGACCTGATTAAAAGTAGTCTGTGCTAGTACTTGTTATCTGTAGCCTTGCTCTGTTGTGTTGTATTCCGTCTTGCTTTTTTAGCCCTTGGAATTGATTAATTAAACCTTTAGTGCATAAAGTAATAGGAAGCATGAATTGTTTACTTTATTCATTGTGCATTGTGGGAGACATGTAGGTCTGTGCTGTGCTCAGATAACTTTTACCAGAAATTATTGCAGTTACAAGTACAGTTTTAGATGGTGACACTGAAAATTGCCTTTAAACATGTGACATGTCTCATAGTGACATTTCAAATCATGTACTGCTTGGCTACTAATTTTCTCTACCTTTCTCACACTCCTCCATGCCATGTGGGCACGTACGTGTGAGCTTAGTGCTCTGTTGGTTTGCTGGAGGGTGCCAGTTCCACGAGCTTTGATGTCGCTTTAGAGCACCAGAAATCTGATAAGTGTCACAGGGCAGACAGCCATAAGGAAAGGACTGTAGAGGACAAACCCCCCTGTAGGGGATTGTAGCAGGGACAAGCCCTGCTCATAAAGTTCTAAAGACATTCAGTCTTTTTCCACAGAGAAATGCTAAAGGAATTTGAGAGAAATAAAGCAGCTCAGCAGTCTGAATGGACTGGACTGCTAGGAATAAGATACTCTGATTATTTTAAGCATCAATAGACACAGTATTGCTAGATCCAGATGTTCAAAGACAGTGTATCAGATCACGAAAGAAGTATCCCATGGTGTTTGGTGGTTTTCAGAACCCACAGAAGAGGTGTTTTATTTTTATTCTCAGCAGCTGTCAGACTTCAGTGCATACAGTAAAGCATGATCTTCCCATGGGCAATTTGACTGGCCTTTGCTTATTCTCTGCTGCTCTCCAGAGGTAGATGAGATTGTCTCTTTATCTTGATTCTCTCTGGCATTTTGGTCTCTACCTGCATCTCAGCTCCTCCTGCTCCTTCTGCTGCTGTTTCCACGTCCACACCCTTAAGTATTTCCCCAGGAGCCATCATTACTCTCACCTAATCATGAGCAAGTACATTTCATGACAGAGGGGCTGCTCCTGTTGTTGTGACAGTAAGTTTGATGATGGTATTCAACAGTGTCTTTTTCTACTGAGCAAAGAGTACTTAGTGGGATTTCATGGACTGTGACTTGAATGTGGAGTAGACCTTAGTCTGTAGCCTCCCCTGTGCATTTATATGCACACTTCACCAACACTTCTACCCCTGGCTTGATCCTTCTGGGAGGTGGGGACCTGTCCTGTCAGAGGCCACAGCACAGGTTGATACTGGAAATTACATACTTCATGCACCTTCTGCTTGCTTCCTTCTTTTACACTAACAGTGATTTTCATTCTCTGTTGCTGTTCTGTCCAGTTTCAAGAGAAGGTGCCTGTCAGACAGCTTGAGGAAGATCAGCTCACTTGATAACGTTTCATGATTGTTGAGCATTTTAAACCTTTGACTGCAAGTACAGTAAGGAAGTACAGTCCATGCAAGGACAGCAGGTCCCATCTTCCTAAAATCTACAAGGGAGGCAAGGAGACTGTTTCCCCTTCTCCTGCCCTTTTACAGACTGCTATCTCTGTAATGTCTAGATTGGAAAGTGTGCTGCATACGTTGCCTTTGAAGGACCTGGTGAACCTCATGGAGAAAAGCAGGGATCTTGTTTTAAGACCACTTTCATATTGGCATCTTTTTGGAGCTGCCGGTAGTTTCCCCCATGATGAGTGGTCAGTCACGTAATCTGACTTTTCCTACTCTCATTTCCAGCCAGAGGATGATGTGCATGTGCCTCCAATACAAATGGAGGCATCTCCTGTACTGGCAGAACTGAAGTGGCCGGGAGATCAGCATATATTAATGCTGACACTGCATATGACTAGGCAAATAGACAGAATTAATGTTCTCAAACTAATAGCTCTTGAGGCTATACATCTTCATTATCTCACTTGTTACAGTAAAGAAAACCAACATTTGTGTTCTATCTGACATTACATAGAAATTTTTTATTCCACATCGTACTGTAAAATTCAGTAACCACTTTTGTTGTTTGTTAGTCTTCATACTGCAGTTGCTGATGGTGCTACTTCACTGTCTGCCTCCTCCTGCAAAGTCAGCATCCCTAGAAATCACCTCACCAGGTAATTGTTGGTATCAGTCAGTCTTCAGAGAGGGCAGCTCAGCTGAGCAGGAAGCTGCCAGCTGGGCAGCGATTAGGCAAAGGGCAGTAGTTACACATTCATTGTCACAGCTGAAAAACTAACCAGCTGTTAGCATTGCCTAAATGGCTCTTTTAACAGAGAGGAATAAACCAGACATCAAACACTACCCCATAGGCTAGCTAGCTGATTTCAGTTTCATTTTCTGCTGTCTCCAGCTGTCAAGACATTGTGTGAGAGATGCTTAAGCAGATGATAATCATTTTCCTTTCTTTGAAAAAGGGTACTGTGGAAAAGTCAGAGCTGCAGCAGGAGTCTATCTGCCTTGGTTGATGCTGTCAGCAGGGAGATAGGGACCACACAGGCCTTCAGAAAGTTAATGGCCACTTATTGGAAGTTGGACAGGAAGGTGTTTCATACTTGCTACTGGGACTAGAAGTACACAGCTACTGTGTTAGCCCTGTCACGGGTTGCCCCAACTGACTTCACCTACAAGGTGCTGTCCTGGCAGCTCCTGCCACTAGACTAGTACCGGTGGTGTACACAAACAGGATTTCTGTGTTCCTGTTTTTCTTCTCTCAAATAAGGGTATGGATCATCTGCCAGCTCTGGGGAAAACAAAACCACATTAAGTATCTTTGAAATTTAGCAAATAAATAACAGATTTCGGTACTTCTGAAGAAAGAACCTTACACCAAGATCCCGTATGTTGTACTCTTGAGGGTGTGAGGTGAAGGAAATGTAAAAAAAAAAAATAAAAAATAATAATAAAAAAATATATCTTTTGAGTGTGTAGTTTATCACATACAGTAGTTGAAACTTTAGCAAGAATTGCCTATGTGCTCCATGGTTACTTCAGTTTGAAAAAGTGTGAACCTTTAATAAAAATTTCATTCTTCATCACAGCTTCTTTGTAAATTAAATCATAAACTATAGTTGATTAGCATTGTTAGTTAGCTGCAGTACTAAAAGGAGAAAGATGCAGCACAGGAGTTTGAAGGGAACCTCTTCTGAAAAGTATCAACAGCAGATGACCCTTTAATTTCCCCAGTTTGGTCTATGGTATCGGATTTAGCTTCTCTCTTAGCAAGTTGTTAACAAGCAGTGCGTGTCTAATGATCAGCATTGGTTTCTGGGAAGAGAAGAAGCTGCTCTTCATTTATTTTTGTGACATGTTGACAAATGGCTCTGTTCGGAGAAAAACAAAAAAATCATTCTTATGGAAGTGCCTTCAGATGTGGCAATCCTAAATAATGCATGAAACATTAGATATTCTATGAAAATGACCTCTGAGTATCATCCTTTTGGCTGCCATAGTAACTCCCTTACCTAGGGGATCACAGTATACAACCATAGTATCCATTAATTGTTTTTTCCCATTATTTGCTTATTTTTATGTTGGGTTATCTGTCTCGAGGTGTGTTTAGAACATATTAATTATTTGAGTTTGAGTTCATTCATTTGTCTAGGAAGTGCTGAAAGCAATTAAGTTTTATTTAGCATTCTGACGTATTTTGTGCCATCTATGGCTCTATAGAAGCTTAATCTTTTAAATATATTTTGTTTAAGATGAGAAAATAGATAATGAGTATGTAAAAGAAAACCTGACCCTTTACTGATTTCCCTTAATTTGTTTTAAGGAGACTTAGTTGACTTAATTAAAATATTATTATGAAAGACTGATAGTGGCAGAAAAGAGAGACTAAGGGTTTTTGCAATGTATGAACACTTTATTAGAAATGCAGTGACTGACCATTTTGTGCTTATACTGACTTTTATAAAAGCAGGATGTTTGTTTAAAAAAAAAAAAGTAATCTGTAGAAATAATGGACCTATTCTGCCAAACTCGGATGTGCCTTTGGAGATTTTTCTCACTTGATTGAAATATGCACAGAAAATAAGAAATTGCCATGTATTTCACCTAGGTGAGAAATTTACATTGCAAAGTGTTTATCTCTAGTCTTACTTTTTGTTACATGCACTAGCCTGTAGAGAGTTAAAAAATTCATTTGATTCCTGTGATGCTAATTGAAATGTTTGGGAGTTTGGGGCGCTTGGCAAGGGGATGAGATGGTCTCCCTGGATTTACTCTGTAAAGGGAGAGGCTCCATGTCTAGCTTAATCTCCTCTGTGAAGTCATTTAATTCTGTTGTCTCCCTGTACTGATTGTCAAAGAAGCTCCAAGGGGGTTAATTTCTCTGAATAGTCTTGCTGGAGGTGCGCTGCTCTGGCATTTCCCCGTCTTCGCTCATGACCAGACCTGTGGCTGGTACCTGCCCTCTGTGTGCTGAATTACACAGGCTGGGGTAGGAGCTGTGGTTGTAATCTTCAGGTTAAAACATGGAACAGCAATCATGTTATGCTTTCAAAAGCGTTTGAGGACTACGGGCTTCCTTTGGGGGGGAAAAGTGGGGGATGAGGTTCTCTTTCACAAAAAGATAGTAATTTTCCTTTATTTATAATGCATGTACGCTTGGGGGTTGAGACTCAAGGAGAAGCAAGAAGTGTGTCCAGGGAAACTAGGAAGGTGAAGAAGGAGAAAAAAGCTTCAGGAAAGTTTATGTGGCCTTTGCGTCACCCAACTCCTTTTTCTGACCTTCATTTGGGAAGGTCTCTCCCTTATGGATGCTGGAGGGGTGTCTGGTGGTGCAGGCAGGGGCTGTGAGTTGGGCTGGGCAACGCTTTTGTTGTGTAGGTTCCTGTTAAGACAGGGTTAAACCCAAGCACTTCCAGTCACAAGCCATGTTCCATTGTTCCCTCAGCACTCTTGGAAGTACCAGGCACATACCTGTGTGCCTCAACTTGAGTGTTATGGTTCTGCTGAATTTGATTGGACCCCTTGTAGTGCCACATTCTCCTTTTTCCGTTGTAGTATTTTGCATTTTCACCCACCATCATAGTTGGAATATCTTTTTTGCAAGAAAGATCAGCATTAGTAACATCCGAAGGAGGCTATAGGGAGTTATTTTCATATTTAATCCTAAAACCTTTTGCAACAGTGGCTCTTGGACACTTCACAATGTGGCTGCTGGGTCTCTTTTATTCTGGCCTTTCACCTTTTTTACTGGATAAGTCATCAGGAGTCTACTATTAGGTTGTGCTTTTGCATTTTGCATTAATTATTGAAATTCTAAATTCTTGCTCTGTCTCCAGCATCTGGAGTTGTCCTGACACCCTTCAGGAAAGGTTGAGGGATAAGAATCACTCTTTGCAGAGACTTGAAACAGTTCTCACTGATGGCAAGAACTTTGATTTGATAAGTGGTTTGACCCTTTGAAGTATTTGTGCAGTTTCCCTGAGGATTTGCTGTCCCTTGCAGTTGAAAATTAGCTGCTGATTTATACATATTGCGAATATAATGTAATTTTTAAAATATCCTCTTGTGCCTTTGAATTTTAGTAATTAAAAAAAACAAACCCAAACCTTTCAATATTTATGTTTCCTCTGTGGTTCCCTCTCTTGGTACGTTCTGTACATTTTAGAAGAGATACTGATCTCATACTTTCTGTTCTTACATACAGAAGTACCAACAGTAGTCTACTGGAAAAATACTGAATTGAGTCACCAGCAGCCCAGGTCAGTCAGGCTCATATTTCCTGAAAATGAATGACAGTAGAATTACAAACACAGTGTATTTCAGGTAACAAAGATTATAAAATAAATGGGAAACATGATAAAGCAGTGACAGTCTTGCTTCAATATACTTTTCTATTCCAGATCCTCACTTCAAATTTCACTTAATTATGTAATACTAATTATAACACAAGTTATAACAATATAGAAATAAGTTCTAAAAGATCTATTAATATTCTACTGAAAATTTTCATGGATTTTAAGTGGCATAAACAATATTATTTTAGACACAGTGATTTGAGATACATTAAAATATTGCCCTGTATGTTGAAATTATCGTAATATTGCTCTGGAACTTCAAACAAGTTCAAGTAGTGTAGGTTCTTCCTTCCTGAAGTGTACAGAAGGAGTTTTCTTTCTGACTGATGTCAGTACATGACTGACACTTAGTACATGTTGTAGTGAGTATGAACATAGTAAAATTGAAAAATACAGTGGCAAATTAAATTACAAAAAGAAAGCAAGACAAAGGAATGCAGTTCATAGAGAGAGTAAGTGTCATACCTGGTCCTGCTTTGCTGTTCTCTACCAGTGGTGGTATGTATCTGTCTCCTTCTGAAGAGTGCATTTGTCAGCTTACAAGGCACTTGGGACATTAAACCATTTTTAAAGAATAACTGAGTGAAAATAAGCTGCAAAAAAGATTTCAGTGCCTTACAGATTATACTTTGGTCGAGATGAGTGATCTACACATAAAATTGTGCAGCTCACAGAGCTGTAAGCCACCTTTTGAAAGTCCCTCAAATGCCCTGATCGTTCTTGGGGTTCATATTGCTGCTGTAGTTTCTTGACCTGTCTAGTTGGTGCCCTTGGAAAAAAAACTATAGGAACTTGCAATGTTATACATAGTTTTGCTAAAACTTCAGTAGAAATGAAACATTTCACCAGAGCCCTAGGCTTGCATCTTAAGACTTCAGGAAGACAGTCTATAGCTTCCTAACTGAAGGGTAAATAGGTACTTAACATTGACGACTTTAACTTTGGTGAATTTTTTGGTCACCCCAATAAGAATATTGGTAAAGAGGTGAAAAAAAATGTCTGAGTTGGGAACACTGAACATGTCTCGTGCATGGGCAGAAATCAGTATTTTACTATGCCTGTTTATTAAGATTTTCTGAGCTATTACACTTATTGCATGTTATTTGCTAGGGCACCTCATGTCAAACTCATTGTTTATAATCCTTTTTCCATTTCACCTTGTCCCTTCATCTGTTCAGGGTCTCTCTTGCTTAAAGTCTGTTCTGTTTAAAAGTATACAATATGTATGAAAATTTGGGGGGGCTGTGGCAGAAAAAGAGCACGGTCTTCTGTTTCTTGTTTTTAAGCCAAGAGACTTAAACAAAAGCTGAAGTCTACCTTCCCTGGCCAAAAGGGATCAGGGAGTATGAAATCTCTCTCATTCTCTGTGCTGAGAGCTTTGAGTATCTTGTGGGCTCTAGTAATGTCACTTCAGGAGCTGACTGTCTGCATAGCCATGCGCACTGGACTATCACCTTAAAATAAGGATAGAGTTAAATGTAACCATAAGCAATACTGTGGCTGCTCCAGTTAGTATGAGTGAATGTGGAAAACTTACCTGCTTTGTTGCTCCCAAAGATGACTTTTTACAAAGGCCTGTAGTGATAGGACAAGGGGCAATGGGTTCAAACTGGAAGAGGGTAGATTTAGATTGGAAATTAGAGGAAATTCTTCACTCTGAGGATGGTGAGACACTGGAACAGGTTGCCCAGGGGGGTTGTGGATGCTCCATCCTTGGCGGTGTTCAAAGCCAGGCTGGATGAGTCCTTGAGCAACCAGGGAAGTGTCCCTGACATAGCAGAGGGGTTGGTTGGAACTAGATTATCTTTGAGGTCTTTTCCAACTCATACCATTCTATGAGATCTATGACAGAATATCAGACATCCCACAGCTGAATGTTGCATGAAAAATATTTAAGGCACTGAATTGCAGTTCTTTGGTTCTACCACTTGTTGAAACAAGATTGTCAGTTTTGACTCAGAGCACCCATCAGAGACTAAACCAGGGATCCTCAAACTACAGCCCGTGGGCTGGATTCGGCCCATCAGGGTCCTCAAAGTGGCCCACGGGTATCTACAGAACTCCCCGCCGCCGCCCCTGCTGGGGGGAAAGCAAGCAGCTGCAGGTGACTTCCTGCCACTTAATCCACGCCCCGGCCAGAGCCCGGGTGTGGCAAAGTTCCTTCAGTCCCTTCTGGCCACCCTTTCCGGACTGCGCGGCCGGGC
>JAVSBS010009686.1:0-13277 GCA_033124195.1 Coracias cyanogaster
TCCCTGGCACCATTGCAGGTGAGGTTGGCCGGGGCTCTGAGCAACCTGCTCTGGTTGCAGATGTCCCTGCTCACTGCCGGGGGTGGTTGGAGTAGATGAACTTTAAAGGTCCCTTCCAACCCAAACCACTCTATGATTCTGTGGTCACAGGATCCTCCTTTTATGCAGCTCATGCCCCGGAATGTTTTTGTTATTCCATCAAAACAGCAGCCATTCCTGGGCAAATTTGTCATTGGTCAGTAATCTATGTTGTGCAGGTGCGTGTCTTGAGACTCAGCAGAGTTCACTGGTGACACGGCAGAGGCCAGGTGCTTCGGCTGGGGACACCTGCTCAGTGGCTCCACCGGTTCTGCTGTCCTTTAGTCGGAGGTGAATGTGGTCCTCTCACTCCTAGAACAGAGAGGAGAACCTCCTAGAGGCTTCTTGCAGGTAGCTTCCGAAAGGGAAACTTGTGAGCTGTCTGCACTCAGAAGTGCTGTTGAGGAAGCTTTATTCCTAGAGTACTGTTTTGCTCTCACTCGGTGTTTCCCGCAGTGGGGAAATGAAGCAGGAACCCCCGAGGCCAGCATGGCCATACCTCGAGCAACCCTACTGTGTCAGTGACCCGATTGACATCTGACCCATGGTGTGATTGGGAAATGGCTTGGTACGGTAATGTGAACATGCAGCCCAATAACTCTCATCGGATGGGATTTTTCTAATCACAGTAGCTGCCCTTTATTTCCATGTCTGTGAACTGCATTAAAAAGGCACATGTGGCTGGATGTAGAGGGTATTGGCAGCGGGGATGAGAATCCCAGGTCCGCAGGGTCTGAAACATGGATGGCAGTCACCCGGACAAAACCATTAGCTTCATGAGCTGTTTCTAGGGCTGCTGGGACTGATATGTTGAGGAATAATAAATAGCTGCTAGAAAGAGAAACTGAATTGCCCTGTATATAGAGGTTTAATAGGAAACATCAGATGATGAATTGGGAATCAGATGATGAATTGGGAATCGAAGATATCTTGATGAAGAACAGTTTCTTAGAAGTCTTGGCCTAGGCCGTGTTTATACTAGGGCTTGTTTGTACATTGTAGCTTGAATTATATGAACCATAAACATGAAACAGATTAGTTATATCACCATAAACCCTTGGGTGGATGTTTATTCAGTTCATAAACTCATTCATTTTATTTTAATTCATTAAGGACAATTCAGTTCTGAATTAAAATGTCTGCGCGAGTATTTAATGTCGCATTGGTGATCTTCCTTGAATTACTTAATTCCGATTGCTCTTCCTGAACACTCCTGTAAGTAGCCATAGGAGCTAGTGTGCAGGAGTGAGTCAATCGGGTAACTACCTGAGGTGCGCAAGAGATGGGATCTAGAGGCTCTTTTCAGTGAGAATTACACCTGGTTACTTGAACTGAGGGATGAGGCAAAAGAAGTCCAGGGTGGTGATGAGCACATTTAATGAAGAGAGAAAGCTATTGTGCTCTCTTCCAAATTCTGCTTCTAACCCGTCCCAGTCTTGTTGCAAACGGTGCCTGTAGATTATTACACTCCAAGTACTGCAGGACTTACTTGCAGTTTCACCAGGTCTCTTATTTTTTTTGGTCCATCTGTCCATGTGTACTGTTTCTTCAGGACTGTAGCTTGCTAAGTCATTCAGAGAGAATCTTGGATTCCAATAATAAAGAAAGATTATTGAAAACCCCATGTGACTGTAGAAGAAAGGATTGGAAACTAAAGCATGGAAAGAAAATTCTCAAATTCATGTTAGACATTAAATTCACCATTTTGAAGAAACTTGCGGATTTTCGGAATATTTATAATTTGTGTTATTGATACCAATTACATTTGCAGAGGAATGTTTCAGTTCCATAGTATGGTCTCTGTATAAAGAAGATTGGAGTAGTTAAAAATAAGACTTATTTTGCTCTCCATTTATTTCTGTAGGCCAAAGATATAATACTATCTGTTGTTCACTGCATCTGAGTTGCGTGTTATCTACGGGATGTCCCACATCTTTTAGATAAAAGTAGTGGTAGATCCATGATGCTGAACATCACTCGCTATACCTTTTGTTCTTGTAGGCGTAGCAATATATGTTTCTAGACTGAAAAATGGAGTAACTTGGTCTCTTATTTTGCACCTGAATCTGTGCATGTAGATTTTTGCAGGCACAGACATTAGTCCCTCTTACAAAGGTTTCCATTTGATAATTAACACTCTTGGTCCATTGTATCTTCAGAGCTCTATAGGCATCTCTCCGAGTTAGTCAGGCAATTCTGCTGATCAAAACAGGCAGTAAAAATCATCCTTTTGCTGTGGTGAATCACTCTTTTTCAGCTTAACCAGCAGCATTATTTTAAAATAAGAAGTTATTAAGGAAATGTATGTTCGCCATAGCTACTGCTTGAGTCTGAAAACACCAGTCCCTGTGTTTTGCAGGAAGCTTGTGGTCTCCATGTGCTCTTCATTAATTCCTTACTTAAAAGTAGTGTGGGACTGACAGCTGAATGTGCACTGATAAGCAGTACTCTGAGGAAGGTCCAGAGAGTGCCCAGATACGCTTCTGCCTGAAGGTGGTGACACATATTTGTGCTGAAAGTTGTTGACAGTGGGTTTGATTGTCTTCCTGCCGAAGCTGATGAATTATCCCTGTGTCTTCACTGGGTGCAGGGTGCCTGGCAGGCAGTTGCTGAACGCTAAAAGCCTTTGCTCATATGGCCAGGCCACAAAGACTTCTGCCAGCTGCACAATCTCCCTTCTGAAGAGCTTTGTTCCCAGCAAAGGACCATGGGACTCAGCGGGTGCTCAGCTCTTTGCAGCGGTAAGCAATGTGTCTGCAGGCCAAAGCGTTTCCAGGATGCGCACATGTACTCAAAAACCTACTGGCCTTTTCTATTTAAGTTCTGCCTCAAGACACTTTGAAGTCCATGAATTTTCTATCACCATCGTCAGGAATCAATATTGCATTTACACTTCTGTGCTGGGACTTAAATTTTCAGAACTGTACATGTTCTTCTGATAGCCCTGTGTGCTTTATGGACCTGATGGAAAGCCCCCTAATAATGATCGTTGGATTCTCTCTGGTTTTCATGGGCATAGGATCAAGCCTGCATTAAGTAGCCATAGTAGCATTCTTTCCAATTTCGTATCTAATGGGAAAATATGCTATAGGTAGATTAAACATTAGTTTAAAAAAAAAGATGTAGTTGGCTGAGTGAAATATTGAGATGGCTTCTGGACTGAACTTTGGATATGCTTGAGTGGTGGTGTTTTTTCTAACTAGCTACTGGCTTCTTGTACATCATCTCCCGTGAAGGATTTTAGTTTGTTGTTGTGGTGAAAAACAACTCGATAATTCCATGAGCAACAGAACTTAACAAAACCCGATTTTTGTATGGGTTGCTTCTTCCTGGGTCTTTTGATCGTGAGTCTAGGAATGGCAATTTGGATCCATTTTCTCTGCCCAGCCTCCTAGTTCCTCTGAACTTTAGCAACCGCAAATTTGTGATCTTTCGTCCTGCCACCAATATTGGGCAAAGTTGGAAACAGGTAGTGAAGTTGTCAGGGCAGAGAAAGAGAAAATCCACTACTGCTGCTACAGATACACAGAAGGGGATGGGAGAGAGCAGGCATTGGCTGGCTGGTACACCAGAAGGATACCTTGGCTGTTCTGGTTTTAGACTGGGCAATGAGTTCTTTGTCTGCAGCTTCATTCAGCTTTTGTTACAGCTACTTTTTTCCTCTGGGTGGGATTAATTCTTGTGTGAAGAGCTCTTAGACCACCACCATTGGCAGGAATGGATGTACTGTAGTGGCCTCAGTCCATCCTAGAAGGATTCTCCTCAATGCTACGGAGAAAGGTTTCCTTCTGCTATGATGGGGTAATTCACTGCAGGATGCACTGGCTTCGGGCAGGATCTGGTCCATGGTGCATCTCCCTCTGCAGAGACATGGTAGGATCGGAGCCCCTACTACGTGTGCTTACGGTCTTTCTTGGTGCACGTGTGCACCGATAAACAGCACGTGTCTTGGTAAGTCATAGAACCCTGTTCAGGGCAGAAGTGAAGATTATTACAGAAAATTCATATATATTGATTTATAAATTAAAGAGTAAAATCAGTGACAGCTACTCTCCTTAATTAGTGAAGGATCTAAACTGGGCAGTCAGTCGGCATCCATTGTTGACGGAATTCTTGTCATGTTGGTAGCACTGATGTAGGAGCTCTAGCCTGTGTACTCATCCCTTGCAGTAACCAAGTCCATACACTATCTTTTATTTAGATCTGATGTTTACGCTCCAGAAAGCTTGTAGTTTGGAATGGCTACCTCTAAATATTGATGTTGACTTTCTGCATCTGAATCTGCAAAGGCATTGTGCTGAAATGAGAGGCCAGTGACGCTGTGGTATTTCTGGCATTGATGTGCAGACAACATTTCTGCAGGCTAAAATGCACTGCAAGTAGCTGACAAACCCAATCAAAATCCCCTCGTTTCTAGCAGATTAGTCCATTTTCTGATTTCACTGCAAGGGTTGTGAGGTTGGCTTAACTCAACTGCCTTCGTTTGAGTGACTGCACTTGGATTGAGCCAAGTCTCAGCTGTGTCATTCACAGTGTCACAATTTTCTGAACTCACACAGCTGAGGCTTGAATTGGTGCCACTGAATTAACAAATTTAAGGCTAATTCACATTTTGGTCAGGACATTTTAGTTAGGATTCTTGCATCTATTGGGAGGGAGTTAGCTGAGCTCCTTGCTCAGGTCGTGAGCCAGCCTCCCGCCACTACCTCCCATGAGTCAGGAACCATCAGCATCCCATCCCATCCCATGTGCTGACACCTGAACCTCAGCTTCTAGAGGACCAGAGCCCCTGCTGCCAGTCACAAGGTAGCAATTTTACAATTTCTCCCTTGTCTTCTGGCACTGGTTGTTTGCTGAATTGAGCTGGCTCTAAGCATTTCAGGGTAGTCAGGACATCTTCTTTCTGGGATCCTGATCATCAAAATGACCACTGAGAAGAAGGACTTGTATTTGACCAGGATCATCAGGATTTATCTCTGGAATTTATGTGCCCTGAGGGAGAGAGAGGCTGTTGTGTGTGGTATCTGTTGTGTTAGTAACACGGCATCATCTGGGAAATATCCTCTGTTTGGGCACCCTTGATACCCGGCACTGCAATATTAGTTTCTTTCCTTGCATCCCTGGAGGAGGAGACCATAAAAGTGAACATTGTGAATATACAGGACAGAAGAGCCACAGGGGAAGAGAGCTGAGACGCCCCCCGTCTGTGCTAATTGAAAAAACGCCAAATCATAGTTCACTGCACAGATAAACGGGAGAAACAGAAGACGGGCTTTGAGGATTGCACTATCTAATAAAACCCAGCAGTATCTCCAGAAGAGCAGAGCTCTCGCTTAGCCAACGTTAGAGCAAACATGGCACTGGGTATGCATATTATGAATAAATTGGTGCGCATCCTTGGTCTGAAACTCCCTGCAGATTAAGATGAACAAAGCGATAGCTATTCTGGGCCAATGTGGCGAGGTACGGGCTAAGTGAAGTACTCCTGCTGCTGCTCTAATGATGTCTCTTGTGCTGTAGAGAAGCTGGATAAAAAGAGGGCTGATGTTCAGGAGCCCTAGATCCATATTATAGTTGATTTGTAGCAAGTAGGGTAGAGTCTCCCTATTCATGTAACACCTGCTAGTTCTGTACAACCTTTATGTATATATGCTTATGTCCTACTTTTTTTCCCTGGAATCTCTACACGTGTTTGAGTGCTGTCCCTCACTACATTGCCTCCCTGCAGCAGATGATGTAGGGCACTTTTTTACTGTCAAACTCACTTGTAAAAACTCATCACCTTCAGGGACAACAGGCCTGACCCTATGTAAAAATGCAGTGAAGGCGGGAGGTTTTCTGCTGCGTATCTAGGGCAGTCCAGTTAGCGAGAAGAGCATTTTAAGTGATGCTCTCAAGGAAAGAAGAACACAAAAAATGCATGCACATTTATTAGAGGAGATAGCTGTGGAACAAAATCATGTTGTTGAATAACAAAAGGGAAATTGTTTACAAAATGATGATTTCTGGGTCGTCATTTGCTTAATTTTTCCTCTTTCACTTTGCTTGAGTGATAAAAATGCATCAGTCCCATTAGTCTCCAGAAGATCTTTAGTCATTTCTGTTTGTTAGTTGCTCATGCGTTTCCCAAACTCTTCTGAAGTGGGACTACCTCAGTGTAGGAGAAGAGTCTCAATAGCCACCTCTCATCCCGTTCCTGACTCTGTGGCATCCCCATGGTAATCGAACCAACTGCTTATGTGGAAAAGTAATATGAGGAAACCACTGAGGCAATTTTAGCTGTCTCTTAATGAAATGTAACAGCTGGAAATCAGGAAGAGCATGAGCATCATGGGACCAATCAGCCCTCTGTGGAGAAGCAGCAAGTGCTGTGTAAACCACAATCAGTATGTCTCTGACGAGAGCAGCGCTGTACTGAGTGGGAAGCTAATACTATGGTGGAATGCTTAAATCCAAACACCACTTTAATTAAATTTGACTAAGTACTAGGCTAGGAAATATAAATTAAGCGGTCGATGAGGTTTTTAAAAATTGGAACCCATCCTGGGCTGATGTGAGCACACTGACCTGTGTCTTCTTGCCATCTGCCTGAGATCGTTTTTGTGCCTTAGGACATCCCCTGGGCCACTGTATTTGACTAAAACCTGAGCTGTTTTCCATTCTTTCTACACTGTCTGTTTGAGACTGCTCAAAGTGTACCCCTGGAGGACTTTGTTTCGTTTTTGCATACTCCATGCCATGGGAAAATCCTTAAATGGGGTAGCAGCTTCCTCAACACAATGCAAGTTGGGTCTCTAGTTCTTCCTGCCAGAGATGTCCCAGACAGATGTCAATGGTTTCATGTTCACTGCAGGAATTGACAGCAGAAGACGACCTTACCCATGGCAGGAACAGAGCATGCGCAAGAGACATGGGGTGGGTCATCTCTTGCATTTCAGCCCTTTCACATCAGGTGAAGTGCCTGCAGAAGTCCTGGATTTGCCCAGAGCATCACTCCCACAGAGAAGGAACTGAAGAGACAAAAAGCAGGGCCTTTTCTGAAGCTGTGCTCGCAACCACTTGCCGTTGGGTGTCTCAGGCAGGCAGCTAGGCCAGGCCCTTGGCTCACATCGTGTTCTCACCTTGTCATCTGTCCTGCAGTCCAGTGGGCAGGTTAGGAGAGGATAAAGAAAGCACAGCTTGCCTTGAAGTCTTGCTAGCCACAGAGCAGTGCTAGGCTATGACTTCACTTCATTTGGTTTTGCAGTGTCCTTTATGAGAGCTGTCTGTGATCTTTCTGGTTTTTGGTAGTTAGCACTAGTGCCATCTGGATAACACAAAGCAGCAAATAACAATTGACTTTTACTTACATAAGATCAAGCTGTACTTTGCTTGTTTACACCTTTAATCTAAATATCTCAGGTTAAATTTTGCTTGCAGTTATGTCTCGGTGTTTTCTTTTAAATCCATCAGGTTGGGTACCACTGGCATTGTAAAGAAAAGCATAAACTGTGCCCTAAACCTCGTTGTTCTTCTAGTCCATTTTAGTCTATTCAGTTACACATCTTTTAATGGTCAGGCTCCTAAATTGAAGTGAACCTGTGCTCAGTGCTTGAAGATGAGAAGCAAGGGAACAGACAATATACGAATAAATGAGGAATAAATGTAGAGGCTGAATCAAGACAGCAGGAAGACAAACAAGGCATGAGTAGGTATCTAATGTGTATGTGTGTGATTATTGCATACTCATGTGCACTCATTCGTACTTCCCACCTTCTAGTTTTAAAAACCGAGTCAAAATCCACATAGTGAAGATTTGTAGCACATAAATTATCTTTTGGCGGCACGTGCAAGGTGGGGATTGATGTCAGCATTTACTCCATGAGGTTAAGTGTATTAAGAAACTTGTAATCACACAGCTTGGGAAGTGAACCACCCAGAGCAGCTTATTCAAGGGCAATATATATATATATATATATCTATATCTATATCTTTCTATCTATCTATATATAAAGATACTGCATAGCTCAGTAAGCTGGAACAAATTGGATGGGCATAAAATGATGTATATTCTAGTCCTTACTATCTATGTTTTATTTTTGCTATATAATTTGAAAGCCATTCCCATTCTCGGCCATTTATAGAACATTTTTAGCCTTGGTTATCTAAACATATACATGTTTTATATTACTTTTAAATTTAATTTATGGATTGGATTACCCTGAGTAGTAGTAAAAGCAGTGCAGCACTTCATAGCAGTAGGTTTCTGTTTTCAGCTTCTTCTAGCTTTGAAACGAGACATGAGTAATTTAGGGTCATTTTTGCATTTGATTATTACTTGCTCCCCAAAAATATAGACAATATAAGCTAACAAGTGAAGTGTTTTGGTAAATTTTCAGGGCTCCTAGCGATATAGAAATAGCTGTGACAATAGCAATGAGATGTAAAGGCATTGTGTAGTATCTAGGGCTTTATAAGAAAGCAACTAATTCTCCATATCTCCTAAGATTTCAGTCTGTGATTTCAGCGGGAAACTGTGTTTCCTCCAGCTCTCTATTAATGTGCACAGGCAAGGCCCTTTCCTCCTCTCTGGGGCTCTCAAAGCCCATCAGGAGTTTCAGATGGACAATTCCTACTGGAATTAGTTGCAACTGAAATACTTAGTGACCATGAAGTGAAAATTTTCACCATAATTCCTGATATTTTCCATATCAGGATGTTGCTTCACACCTCAGTGTTCAGAGATGCCCAGGACACTCAGACCGGTTTTGCTTGGAGGAGACCTTTAAGATGGTGAAGTCCAGCCGTTAGCCCAGCACTGCCAAGTCAAAGGCATTCCCAGGCGTTTTGGAGCATTACTGAGTGAGGTGCCAGAGCAATGCAGGTGAATTGGGTTGTGAATGACTTCAGACCTTCATGGGAATATTCAGGCAGGTGAAACCACGCAAACTGGCCCTGACAGAATAGCTTGTCAGACTTGCACGCTGCTTGAAGCTCAGGGAAGCTTCGTAATGTGAAGTGGCATGATGGAAGTGGAGGAAATCCGTGGAAAAGAGTCAGTATAAAAAACCAAGCACCATTTTCAGTGCTGCCAGCATCAACCCATTACAGAGACAGAAAAGCAGCTCTCACGCTGAATGGTGCTCTCCTGGGAAGAATAAATCCTGATAAACCTATTTTAGAGTGTTCAGGATGTTTGGATGATGCGCATGTTTATATGTCCTGCTTCTGCTGGCTGCTGTGTGCTGATTACAGCAGTGGGCTAGTTTGAAGCAACTCTATTTGTAGTGAAGTTGTGGCTTTTGAAACCTGTTCCTGATGTCTCCAGGGAAGGGGAAATAAATTAACATCCCGCCGTTGCCTCCGTGAGCGCCAAGGTAGATTTCAGGAACTGCCCACCTTTTGGCAATTTCAGTATTCAGATTGCCTTCCTCTTAGAGAATAGCAGATCTGTAAAAATACAGCCCTAGGTGTGGGGTTATGGCATCAGTTTTTAGAGTTCTATAGTGTAGGTCTAATTAATTAGATTGCTTTGGTGTTAATGAAGTGCTTTTGAAATTCTTAGAGAGCTTCACGTAGGTCAAAGGTATGCTTGTACCAGGCATACCAGAACCTCAGTCAAATGTTCTAAGGTGAGAATAGGTAAGTTTCATGCTCCATCAAAAAATTCATCATGATTTTTCTGACTTGGGTTTATCACAACGCCAGCAAAACAATTTCAGAGTTTAAGACATTTTAGCAGAGATCTTGTATCTGTCATGTCCTTTCCCTGCTCTGTTCCACTTACAAGAACACTGTAATTACAGGAGGGTAAAGTGGAAATACTGTCCTTGTTTACATCTCCGTGTCCCGCTTGAAAATAAAAGGATTGCTTTGGTGTACTGAGAGCAGTATCTGACCGACAATGGCTGTAATACCAGCTGCTAATTAAAGGATTTGGCAAAATAATTTCAATTTTCTACGTAAATTAGAGAAGTACTTTTAGTAGAATCCGTGGTTCTTCTGCAGCTTGGGGGGTGTACAGAAGGCTGGCGTCAGGACAGGCAAATAACCGCTTGTTAACAAAGCAGACTGGCATCAGAAAGACCAAAGCCACAGTTCTTTGTAAGGAAAAAATCCAACACTCTTCCCACCTAGGAGAAATGGTTCTCTCCACCTCTCTATCCCTCTGTGTATACGTGCATCTTGCAACTCTTGCCTGTTAAGTGTGTTATTTTAATGTTAGTCAATAGTATTACAGCACAGCAGCAGTAGGGTTGTTGGAGAAAAGGACAAAACAGTATTGCAGCATTTTATGAAGAACAGCAGGAGATTGCAAACCACTTAAGTTTCCATGCCACAGAAATATGATTATGTATTTATAAAGATTAATTTTTAATCATGCTGTTAGCTACAAATGTGCCTAGATCACATGTTTGAGTACAAATATTCCTTGAACTCTGGTGAAGTTCACATCCAAATGCAGAACAATGAAATATGTACAATATTTCAGCTAGGTCTGGAATGTAGGAAAATGCTGGATATTCAGTTATCATGAAGTTTTTGTACAGCGAATATTACTGGAACTTCTGGTGCTTGTGTTACAGCTATGCTCATCGTTCATTTCTTTTGATGTATAGTCAGGATAATGCTGATACTGCAAAGAAAATTGTAGTGCAGTTGTTTTCAAGTCCATATCTCATGGCAGTGCAGAAATGATATTGAACAAACCAGAAAAACAAATACTCATAAATTCAGATATTGAGCATTCTCTATCTAAGCATATTTTCAGATAAAAGCATTGTAATCAAGGGACGGAAAACCTAGTAGCAGGACCAGGGTTGGACTTTGCAATGTCTTCATCTCAGCTTCCAGAAGCTTATGTGCCTTTACATATTAAAACTGCTCCAAATCTTGTGTGGAGAAACCTCTGTGAAATCAGAGGCAGGAGCCCCAGCCTTGCAAAACTTGCCTTTCTCAGAGAATAAATTAACCGGGAAAATGTCTTACAATGAGTGGCCACTGCTCCCTCTTGCAGTTAATTTTTAAGTGAAAGTCCTCGTGGGGGCTTTTCATTAATGAAACCTCATGCTTCAGATGTCTTCTCTCCATGTCCGTTGTTGGTTTGGGATGGGCAGCATGGCTTGAGTCACTGCTTTTTTTCAGAGATTCCTGGTGGGAGCTTGGACAAGCCATGTTCAGTAGCAGCTGTTCCATGCCCAGCCATGAGACAGGTGTTAAAGTGTTCTCTGTATATGGGTTAATCTTTTCCATATAATATTTTCATAGGTACTGAGTATATACAGTGTAATATTAGACATTTCTCAAATGAGATACTTCAGAGCTGTTGGGAGAGCTCAGAGACATCAGTGGAGCAAAGTTGGAGGATGAGGAGAGAAGCGTTTCTGCACAGAGGAAAAGCTTTTGATCCAACTTTATCAATGGATTTGGACATTATTTTGCTGTTACAAATGGCACAGGAACTTACTTGCGAGTAGGTTATATGCAACAAACAGCCTAGCCTGTAAACTTGAGAGTTTTGCATCAGTTGGCTGCCATTTCCAAGACCCTTTGCACAATGTTATTGCAACCTGGAGGAAAAAACCCAAGATGATTTTTGTTTTTAAGTTGTACTCTTTAAGGTAGGCAGGACTAATAAGGATACAGGGACAAGGGTGAAGAGGCTTCAGAGATTCTAATATAAGATCCTCCCAGGTTTTACCAAGCTTGTCACGTCTTGTCTATATGGTAGATGCCTCAGTACGTGCCTCAGTTGAGCAAACAATGTCAGCTTCTATGTTATGAACAGGCAATCACTTTTAGTGTTTTATTTTAGCTTTAATAATCCTATTGTTATTTGTCAGAAAGCACGTGACTGACTATCAGAATATATAATCTCCGATGTATTTTTGGAATAAATTTTGTATCTTGGCTATTTTGCTGGACACAGTAAATCCTCTGAAGAGGCTGGAACATTGAACTGCTTATTGCAAGTACCATCTAAGCCTACCTTGTTCAACTGCTCTGTATCTTTGATTTCTAATGAGCAGAAAATAAAGAGCACCTCATGTCATAGACTGCCCATCCTTTAGCATATTTTCCCAAAGCAAAAGCGTAAGCATAGATACGTTACCTCCACATACCTAACTTTCATAAATATTAGTCTGGAAGAAGATCTCTGAATTGAATTTTGGATTTACTTCAGTCATGCATATCTGCCTAGTGACATTTTCTTTTCATAAATATTTGCACAGTCAAGTTTCACTCACATGATTACCCATAAAAACCAGTTAGCTGGATGACGTGTCCATATTTTTGTATGGGAAGAGACGTTTGAACTAATATAAATGGGTCAACTCCTCCATGATTTCCCTGAGTAGAGAATGAAGACGGTGGTGGAAGCAGGAAAGCTGATTGAGCTCCAGTCAATCCAGAAGTTAGACTGCTTCTGTAGATTGGTTAAAAAATAAGTGTGTTTTTTGTTCCCTATGTTTGAATATATATATAGGAAATATATTTAAGCTGTAGAAATAACAGTGACAAGCAAGAATTTCTAAATCACAGGAAGTGTTTTTATTGACATTTTCCAGACACATCTTCTTCTGCAGGTTTTAGCTAGGCAGCCCATGGTAAGTGTACAGCTTCTGCATTTAAGAAGTGCTTGGCTCTTAAGAAACCATTCATCTTAACCGGATTTGTTTCATGTAGATGAAATTCAGCAAGGAAATCTACCTCATAAGGCTACGCTAAATATGAATATTTCTAGTTCATAAGGGAGACCAGGGAAGTGGTAGCTGAGAAGAGCAGTCAAAGCCAGAGCTGAGATCCTGCTGGTGGCAAGTGCAGGGTGCTCAGGAGACCACAAGCCTCCTCCTCCGTGGCCTTAACCTAAGCTCAGTTATTCTCATGCATAAGGAAAAGGTGGTGATCTAAAGGGCTTGTTGGCTCCCAGGCTGGGCTCTGGTTAGTAAACACTACCCACACTTAACCGAGCAGTAAGAGGGCTCTTTCACCTGTCGCTTCCATCTCTTTCTGCAGGGCTTTCACTGTCTACCTGTCCTGGTTTGAACTAGAACAGAACTAATTCTGGTCAATGATTTTACTTTTCAGCTCAGTCTCTTCTAAGTAACTGCACTTCTTGAAGTTTACGGCGAATTTTCTCACAGGGAAATAGGAGACCTGCTTGGTTGAGCAGAGAGCTTCTGAAAAAGCTCAAGTGGAAGAAGGAAGTCTACATTTTG
>JAVSBS010009691.1:0-10847 GCA_033124195.1 Coracias cyanogaster
ACTGAAGTCAAGGTATATGACATCCACTGCTCTCCCTTTGTCTACCCATTTGGTCATGTCTTCATAGAAGGATATCATAGAGGAACATATGGTCCTTGTTGTTGAAGGCTAATTTTTTTGTCTAGAAAAGTATATGTAAAACTATCTGAAATAATTAGGTGGCTTTTCCTAGTCTCTTTTTAAAAAATTTCCAGCTCCTTGTTCACAGCATGCACATACATTGCAAACTTTTGAGATGAACACTTTTGCATCCGCTGTAGCCTTGCAGTGTACTTTTAATCTGTTTGTGTTTCTCCTGCATTCAGAGGCACCTAGGATGTTGATGCACATTTTAGAGTTTATTTTACTCACTGCAGATTCATGATGGAGTCGTAACGCTGTTTTAGCATCTAATGAAACCCTTTTATTTCCTTCTACTTGCAGCAGAGACTATAATATAGGAACACAAGACTAACACATTGGTTCTAAACAGTCATTCCATCTTGCCCAGTAGTCTGTCTCTGCCAATATTTACAGTGGATGGTTAAAGCCAGCATGTAGTAAACATGGAAAAGTATACAGTAAATAAATAAATTCTTAATACATATTTACCTGGTATCTGGCCCAGAGCCTTCCTGAGTTGAAGGTTACGTTAGCTATTGTAGATAACATGTACTTAACAGCTCAATCCTTTAGAGATTCAGCTAATCGCTTTCTAAAACCACTTAAATTTCAACTTCGTAATGTCTGATAGTAAAGCATTAATCAAATTTTTTATTAAAAAAAACATTCAAAAAAAGAATGCCCACAATTTCCTGGACTCATTTTGTGCCAGTTGCATGGTAAGTTGCTCCTTTGTTCATGTTCTGGGTGAATTGATAAACCATCATTCCATATTTGTTATCTCCTGTTTGAGATGCCACAAACTTCTGTCAAATAATCTCTCAATTGTTTCTTCTTCCAAGCTGAAGAGTTCCATAGTAATTAGTCTCTCTTCCTATAGGTCCCACATTTCTGATAACACTTCTTCTGTTTCTACAGAGTATTCTACAGTATTCCTTGAGAGATGAGATGGCAGGAACTGTTTATGGTATTCAAGAAACATGTCATTTAGCCAGTCTATGATAATTGGACTCTCCTATTGCTGTTACTATTTGTGTGGTCTCACAGGTTCTTTGATCTTGTTGTTTAGTTAGAATTATTGTTTTGTCACATTAATTTCTATGTATTTATTAACACTGATTAAATTATTGAGAGCAGCCCTGCAGAGAAGGACTTGGGTGTAATGGTGGATGAAAAATTAGATAAGAACCAGTAATGTGAGCTTGCAGCTCAGAAAGCCAGTTGTATCCTGGGCTGCATCAAAAGAAGCATGGCCAGAAGGTCGAGGGAGGTGATTCCACCCCTCTACTCTGCTCTGGTACTCTACCTGGAGTACTGCATCCAGTTCTAGGGTCCCCATTACAAGGAAGACATGGACCTGTTGAAGTGGATCCAGAGGAAGGCCATGAAAATGTTTAGTGGGCTGGACACCTCTCCTATGAATAAATGCTGAGAGCATTGGGGTTATTCAGCCTGGAGAAGAGAAGGCTCCAGGGAGAGCATACTGCAGCCTTTCAGTATTTAAAGGGGGCTTGTAAGAAAGATGGAGAAAGACTTTTTACCAAGACCTGTAGTAGGACACGGGGAAACAGTTTTAAACTGAAATAGGATAGATTTAGATTGGATATAAGGAAGAATTTTTATACAAGGCTGGCAAGACATGGAAACTCATTGCCCAGAGAAGTTGTGGATGCCTCATCATGGGAACTGTTCAAAGTCAGGTTGGATGGGGCTTTGAGCAGCTGGATCTAGTGAAAGGTATTTCTGCCCATGGCAGGGGGTTTGGACCCTTCCCACCCAAACCTTTCTATGTATCTATGGTTCTATTATTCTAATTTCATACTCCATTTACACCTAATACCCTGACATTTTCTCCATAACTGTTAGATTGGAATACTCTAGAAAAAAAATTGCCTTCCTCAGCCACCCAGATCTCTCAGGTGAGACAGCTCTCATCACTTGGTCTTCCAGACTATTTATAATTGTGCTGAAGATTACAAATTCCTAGGACAACTCAAAGCTTTCCTCCAGTATGAAAGCAAAGCATTTATTTCTCTCATTTGTTTTCTGTCTTAAACCAACTTTAATCTACATAAGAACCTTCCTTTTATCTCGTAGTTTCTTGGAACCACATTTTTGAAAGACTTCATCAAGCTTTTTAGACATCTAGGTATAATACACTTACTGAATAATGCTGTATCTGCTTCTGGAGTTCTTCCAAGAACTCTAGTAGTTTTATGAGGTATGACTATTCTCTACAAAAGCTACTTTAACTCTTCCCTAGAACATTTCCCTCTACTATTTTTATTTTTTCATTACAGTTTGCATTACTTATCCTGGCTTTTGTGCCAGTCTCATTGGTCAGTAGTTCCCTGAATTCTTCTCTGAGTACTTCTTAAAAATCTGTATTTGAGACTTCTTTTTCACTAATACTGAGGCCATTAAAGCCTTTCATTGTTTGCTAGTATTACTTGTTCTGCAGTTGAATTTTTATCTTCGTTTACAGATTTTATTATAAGAAAGCAATTGAGGAAGAATGTAGGTTATGCAAGGCTTGTAAATAAAGTAATTGTTTTATTAAAGATTTAGTAGGAAAATGTCATTATAAGTTATCATTTTTTTTCATATGTTTTGCCTCATATACTTCTTTAGAACACTAAGGCTACAATAACCCTACCTTTATAGTGTGGGTAGACTTACAGAAGGCGTCAGTTCACTTTTGAGTTTTTAAACGATTCTTTAAACCGCCCCTTTGGCACTGCAAACTTTTGACCCTTTTAACAGCTTCTTGGGCTTCTTTTTGCCAGTCTAGTTATTTTTTGTATGCCCTTAAGACATTATTGTAGTAAACTTATGTCTTTTGATTTTCAACTTGTATTAGGTCTTGTATATTTCTGAGGACTACATCAGTTTGCCTCTTTTCTTGTAAGTGCTTTCACAGATAGCTCCTAGAAGCAATCATTTATAGTGGCTAAAAAGTAGTATCTGTGACTAGATCCATACTAGCAAATAAAGTAGACAGAGATCAATTTCTGTCTCTGAGAGCAATTGACATGGAGCAGTCATGGAAGATTGATGTATCCCAAGCTCTTTCTCCAACAGTAGAAGGTGGCCTCTTCCACACTGCATATTGGAAACTGCTCCTGGCTTGCTCATTGACATAGACAAAAGCCACACCAACGCGTTCGCTAACAATTAGGTGCAATCTATGATCTCATTCCAGACCTCAGACCTTTGCCTTGTCCTGGTTTAGTCTGCCAGTGCAGACACAGCCTCACCACGGTTCACTGTGATGTTTACCTAATCTAGTATGATTGGACTGTCCAATTGTTAGGGTTTGTCTGCCCTTCAGGGTCACTAGTCACCTTTAGCATTTCACTCACCTCCTGCTGGTCAGGTGATTGATAGCACAACACTGATACCATACTGTTCCTTTTAGTATGGAATGAAAACCTGCAGCCATTGAAACTCTGTTGTACAACACAACTGTTGACACCGACACTGTCTAATGCTATACTTTCTTTAGTATTAATGTGTAAATGCGAACTACTCTTGTACAAAATGTATATTTATGTATTAGTATTCCACTGAATCAAACTTACATAATGGCTATTACCTTTTTTTTTTTTTTTTTTTTTTAAGGCATTTGCCAACGGTTGTGCCATTTAAACCACATTTAAAAGGGAAGTATTTTTATAGACATGTTTGGGCATTTGTCTTGATTTGGTTGCATAGTTCTATATGGTCTGCTTCCCTGAGTTATTGGTTTTGGTTTTTTCCTTACCTTCTACTCTATCCATTTTTCTATGTAATAGGCTTTCTGTGATTTCAGACCACACATATGTATTGATCATAACAATTTACTTTCCACATCTGGAGTGATTTCCTTTGTTTTCATTTTAAAATTGCCTCATAGTGTTTTTAATCTTAAATGTCAGCAGCACTGATTCTGTTTTTATTAGGTGGAACCCATCTTATATAAACTTAATCTGCTTCAAAAATTTACCAGATACTAATAAATATAATCCCCCTTTCCCCACACTGTTTAATCAATCATACACTGAGTCTCTGTAATCTGACACAGTGTATAAAACCAGGACTGTTGAAGAATGCTACTATGTAGGACTGCATTTTTAGCTCCCTGGTTTAAACTTTGCTTTCAGGACCTCTCACCTGCTGTTTGTTTGTTGGTGGTGTGTGTATGGGTCACAACCATTGGGTCTTTCTTAGCACTTACTAAAAGAACGTCCAGATTCTTCATAGTATGGGCCATCTTTTCAACTGCATGTATCTTTCCTAGTAAAATGTTTGTCCATATTTTTATTTACTTATTTACTATGATCTTAATTATATTAGAAATGAAGGAGATATTTTCCTTTTTCTACTCCTGAAGGAACCCCATCCTAGTTCAGACACTTATCAGCCCTGGCTGCACATTGTAACTCTTGAGTAACTCATGGTACAGTGTCAGTTAGCAATCATATCACCCAGGACCTCTCTCTGGGAGTTGATCTCCTGAAGGTGAAGACCAAAACCAGTAGATGAGGTCCACTTGGCCCACCTAGGGATACCTGGCTACTCTGACATCACGACATCACATGCCAGACAGAACTTCCACTGAGTGCAAGAGATTCTATGGATGGCCTATACAGATATGACAAGACTCACGCAGTGTCTAAAGGATGGTTTGGTTTCACCCTCATGGAGCTCAAAGGCTTGACCTGTCCATCAAGTTATATCTGCCTTTGGGATAAAAATAAAACAAATGGCCTTTTGGTGTTTCATCAGTTCTGTGTTTTCTGAAAGGATTAATCAAAGTCTTTCTGGTCAAAGAGCTCATCCCAGTAGTCCTGAAGAGATTATCACAGAATTTATGGCAATCTGCTCACTGCTTTTTATATATACTTATGAAAGTTGCTTTCACTATGCAAACAGACCAGGAGAGATCAAGGCATTTAGACTCAGCCCACCTACCTGGTCTTTGCATCAGAAGGGATTTCTTGAACCTCTACTGTAAGTTGCTGCTGAAGGTTGTTACTGGATTTCACTTCAGACGGGGAATTAACATGCCAGTTAACTCCATTTGTGAGGCCTTTAAAAAGAAAGGCATCACTTCGCAGCCTGATTATATAGAGGAAGATGTCTTTCAACTTTCTGAAGCCAAAGCTCTTCAGGCCTTCATAGCATAGGTATGTCTTGGCACAGTGATTTCTGTGCAAGCTAACAAGGTAACTGATGGCGTCAGACTCTGCTAGGATAATTTGTGTGGTGAATTTGTTATCACTGATCTGGTAATGCTCCATGCAAGCTCAAGTCACTGTGGCAGCTTCACTGAGGAGGCACCCCTCAGTTCCATCGAAGTGAGCTTTAATCTCACATTCACCAAGCATTGCTCTATTGGAGAAGCACTCCATCTGATAGGTAGATCCTTTGTGTCTAGGGATGCCAAAACCTAATTGGAGTAAATTAAGTGAGAGGAGTACTTGGAATCGCATAAAGTGTGAGTGTGCTTAACAAGCATGAAGAGAAGATAAAGCAATTACTTATGAATGACCGAAGTTTCAAGAGACATAGTGCATGAGTATTCGCTGCCATTCCTCATTTTTCTCCACTGAGGTCTCTGCGTGTAAGTGGGATAATTCTTCTGCCTGTTAAGAAGAAACTAAAGGGATTAGCTTACACCTCTTTTTTTATCTGTGAAAGAAGCGTGAAGAGGAGTGCATGTGTTCCCTTTGGGGATTGTGAAGACAAAAAGTCTTCATTCTCAAGCTCATGTCCATACACTGCGTGCAACATTCACTTTTACAGCATACCCTGAAAATTATTCCAAGTATCTTTCTCATCTCCTTCACTCTCTTTGGCTTACTCTGCTTTTCTTTTAGCTTTTAAATATTTTTCTAATGCACTGCAGCTGCCACCAATTCTTAAGAAATTGTGTGTGCTGTGGAGGGCATAATCCAAAGTTCCCTGAACTCTGGCACTTTCAATTGATAAAGGTACTGCCCAAAACTGTAGTAGTCTCTTCACAGAGACTATAGCGTAGGTTAGATAAAGAAGGAAGAAATGTCACCGCCTCTCACTTTTTTAGTGGTCACCACTCTGCTTCCTTTTTTTCCTGAGATTAAAAAGAAGATCTAAATATATGTTAAATTACACTGTCTCCATTTGAATGTATTTTCCTCACTTCTATTGATGCAGAGTGATATTATCACTTAAATTAAAATATGTAATCAGAGCATGGCTTGAATTTTAATCCCTTAACAATGTGGGCTTGGTTTTAGCAGAATCCACACTTCTAGTGCTACTATTTGGATAGAGACAGCTTTATATAGGCCAGGCTTAGAAACAGCAATGTGTCTTTAAGACCACATTCACAAAACTAATGTTTTATTTAATGACCATTTAACTTTATGGCAATGAATTTTCCTTTCAGAAAACTTTGCATACAAGGAGAATGATGACAGAATCACAGAATTATTGAGGCTGGAATAGACCTCCAAGATCATCAAGACCAGCCTATGACCCAACACCACAACATCAGCTAGACCATGCCACGGAGTGCCACATCCAATCTTTCCTTAAACACCTCCAGGGGTGGTAACTCCACCACCTCCCTGGGCAGTCCATTCCAGTGTCTAATCACCCTTTCTGTGAGGAAGTGCTTCCTAATATCTAACCTAAGCCTCCCCTGGTGCAGCTTCAGGCCATGCCCTCTCATCCTGTCACTAGCTGCCTGGGACAAGAGCCCAATCCCCACCTGACTACAACTTCCTTTCAAGTAGTTGTAGAGGGTGATAAGGTCTTCCCTGAGTCTCTTCTCCAGGCTGAACAACCCCAGCTCCCTTAGCCTCTCCTCATAAGACTTCCCCTCCAGCCCCTTCACCAGTCTCGTTGCTCTCCTCTGGACTCCAGCACCTCAATATCTTTCTTGAAGTGATGGGCCCAGAACTGCACACAGTACTCGAGGTGATGCCTCACCAGTGCCGAGTACAGGGGGAGAATAACACCCCTAGTCCACACTATTCCTGATACAAGCCAAGATGCCATTGGCCTTTTGTGCCGCCTGGGCACACTGCTGGCTCATGTTCAGCTGGTTGTCAACCAGTACTCCCAGGTGCCTCTTTGCCAGGCCACTCTCCAGCCACTCATGCCCCAGTCTGTAGCACTGCATGGGGTTATTGTGGCCAAAGTGTAGGACCTTGCACTTGGCCTTGTTGAACCTCATACCACTGGCCTTGGCCCATCAACCCAGCCTGAACAGGTCCCTCTGTAGTGTCTCCCTACCCTCCAGGGTCGACACTCCTCCCCAGCTTGGTGTCATCTGCAAATTTACTAACGGTAGACTCAACCCCCTCATCCAGGTCATCAATAAAGATGTTGAATAGAACTGGGCCCAGTACTGATCCCTAGGGGACACCACTGGTCACTGGGTACCAACTGGATGCAGCACCATTCAAAATCACTCTCTGTGCCTGGTCATCCAGCCAGTTTTTAAGCCAGCAAAGGGTGCACCTGTCCAAGCCACGAGCTGCCAGCTTTTCCAGGAGGATGATGATTCAAAGGGCAGAGTTTAAGACAGAAAGAAGAACAAGAAGCAACATTCAGCCTCTGTTAAGAGATTATTACTTCTTATTTGTGGAAGAATGAGTCACATTTCTTGGAAACTGTTTAAGCAAACTATAACACTGAAAAGTACTTCCTTCCCTCTTCCTCTTAATTGTATGACATCTGATCAGGAATCTGGATGCCGGACTTACACTATAAACAGGAAAGTTAGAGAGAGCAAATCAAACATGCCTCTGATGCTGAAGACTGTAACAACACAACTGAAAGTGACGTAGAGTACGGGCTCATTTGAAGGGGTAGGGCTGCGGGCGTCCCACCGGCAGTTGCATTTGCACTGACTCCATATGTGATAAACAAGAAAGTAAAAAACCACTTGCTGTGAAGCACCTGCCTTGACAACCACTCAGCATTCAGGTAAGACAAATGTGTTTTTACTGTGGGGAAGGAATTGGCAAGAAGCCCTCTCTCCTTAAACAAACAAGGACTTAAAAGCCCTGTGAATCAGATCTTAAAGTGGGGAAATAGGAGGACTGGGTTCCTCAATTCACCAGAAGTACATTTTTATGAGTAGGAGTGGTAAGAGAGGCAAGGAAGTGTTTCTTTTTGGACAGGTTCATGATTCAATGGAACAGTAGGGTGTACTTTGCATGCATCATATGGGTGAATCAACATGGATAATTAGTTCCTTTTCATAACTTAGAGGTTTTATCTTACTCTCAAGGTGAAGGAATGAGGTGGGAAATCCTATCATTAGTTCCAAACAGCAATCTTTGTCCTCATCCTCTGATGAAGAGGCAAAAAGTTTTCTCATTAATCAATTATCTTCATATGAAGCTACTGAGAGAGATCATGTCAGTGTTGATGGAAGAGGTGTTTTGGGGCCAACAGAAAGCCCAAGAGTCTCCCAGCTAATCACATGAGTTCTGCTTTCAGCTACCACCAGTGACAAAGAAGGAAGAACAGTGGCTGCTGAGCGTGCATATGAGGAAGAACAGCCAGTGATGCAGGAAGTTGTTGCCTGACATAGATCATGCTTTGTGTGCAAAGGCATAAAGATGAGAGAGCTCATCAGTCTTCTTCTGGCTCCATGCTTCGTTTTGGGGGTTGGAACTATTCAAGGTGAGTTTCAGACTCTTTGCCTCTATTTTTTCTTTTCTATTATTGTTCCTTTTCTTTTAGTCTGTTATTTCTCCATCCTCCCTTTATTTTCTACTTTTACCATGGTGACAGAAAGAGCAGGACACTCTGTGAGTGCACACATACATAGTTACCAAGGCTATGCCAAACACTCCATATATATGTCAATGGGAGAGTTGTGACTGATCATTAGGCAAGACTCCGAGCTTCAAGGGTAGACAATGTTCAAAGCCTGTTAGTATATTACTTAAATTGACTAGTCATGAAGTTTCACATCTGAGTAGGCCTGACTATTACCAGTCTGAGCTGTGCTTTTGCCTGTCCCATTGTTAGATATTGTTATGGTTTATACCAAACCCTTTTTTTCCAGCCTACCTTTTTTCCTCAACAATAGGTGTCTCTTTGTTATGTCTGTTGACTTGTCCTGTCTCAAAGGGATACTACCCTTTTCTCTAGAGCTAGAGCTGGCTGCTTCCTAAGAGACAGGTAGCTGAGAGCCAGTTGATAAAATAGCTGGTGGAGCAGAGACACAAGCACCTCTGTGAAGGAGGAAGTTAGTCATTACTCATAAGTGTTAGCAGCTCTGAGGTACTGAATAAAAGATATTGAAAAATATACCTGTTGCACACCTATCTTTCCAGAGATAGACACGTATGTCTGGTACTTGGGAAAGTTATGCTCTCTTGCTTAAGTCTCTCACCAGAGTACTGAATGCCACAGACTCTGGTCTCTCAAGTAATAACCCTACAATGACAGAAACAACCTTGTTTTTTGCAGCATATTTAACTGTTTGAATCCAAAAGTGACTTGGCTTGGGTATAGGCGTTTCTTGGAAGATTAGTCATCAGCTTCCCTAGGGCTGCTAGGAATGGCAAAAATCGTTCCTTGCCATCTCTTGGCTGCTGTTTCTGAAAAACAGAGCTCCCAACCAAGCTGACCCTGAGTCAGTAGTTCCCATTGTATCAGAGACAACTCTAGCACCTGTTCTTGGAATTCAAATTCTCAGGGAAGGGCACATTCATTTTCCCAAGTTAACAGTGACCTTTCCTCAACACAGCCACAGGTCCTCCTTGCACAGAGCTTTTTCACAAAAGAAAAAGGAAAAGCAGGTTCCTTGTGAATCCACCTATGAGGTATGTTTGTTTACTGTTAAAGGGACACAAACTTTTCAGCCACTAGTTTATTGAAATATGTCTTCCTTGTCAGGAAGCTTTCTCCTTTCTGTGACTTAAATGTCATTGTAGCTAACCAGAGTGGGTGTCTCCAGCTTTTGCACATGACTTCCTAGAGGCATAACTCTTGCTAAGGCAAGTGGGCTTATTTGGTGGGCACGTGAATATATTCACTACCACGACAACAACCCACAAAGGCAAAGCTGAATGTCCTGCTTAATGAGGCATCTGGTTTTTTTGCCTTAAACAATAAATCATTCACTCATATCTTACACTCATATCTTGCCTTTCTACTGAGATATCCCTTAACTGCTAGAAGAACAGTGAGTTGGTGAGAACATTTGTTTGGCTTTTAAAAATATATCTAATTATGACCTTAGAAATTGGGGTTTTTTAAATGTCTCCCAGATTCTTTCAGTTGTTAAGGGGATACAAAAGTCAACACTACGCTGCCTAGGTCCTGGGGATCCTCCCATTCAGCTTAGACTCTTGTTTATTGCAAAACTGTACTAGGACTCAGAATCATGCTGATCCTAGGACACTGAGTCTGATGTGATGCTCAGCTAAATAAATGACCATTTAGCATTGTCCATCTGGTCTTATGTTTTGCCAGTTACGCAGCCCAGCACAAAAACTGCCACCATTACCAGGAGGCAGATGCATAAACAGATATAGATTTTATTATCTATCCCCATGGGGCGCAGAAATGACACTACAGAAGAGAGAAACCCACTCACCGTGGGTGATATAACAAAAGGAAAAACGAACTCAACTACAAACTCAATAACAGAAGGGAAAAGAAACCAGGCGATCACCTCAACAATCGAGGGGGAGACCAACCATACCCCAAATATCACCATAGCCATGCACAAACCACCCCGGCAAATACCC
>JAVSBS010009692.1:3997-16713 GCA_033124195.1 Coracias cyanogaster
CTAGGAGAAAGGTTGGACTTGATGACCCTGGAGGTCCTTTCCAACCATAACGATTCTGTGATTCTGTGATTCTGTGCCAAAATGACCGTTACCACCCCCTCTACCCTCCACCATGAGCAAGAGTGGTAAACTAGTAACCACAGATGAGGTTCTCAACAATTTTTTTGCCACAGTCTTCACTGGCAACCTCTCTCTGCACACCTCCCAAATTGAAGCACCGCAAGACGGGAACCAGGGGGACAAAGTCCCTCCCACTGTAAGTGAAGAGAAGGTTCATGACCACCTGAGGAATCTGAATATACATAAGTCTATGGGACCTGATAAGTTGCATCCCAGAGTCCTGAGGGAATTGGCTGATGTAGTTGCCAGGCCACTCTCCATGATATTTGAAAAGCCCTAGCAGTCAGGTGAAGACCCTAGTGACTGGAAGAAGGGAAACATTGCACTATTTCTTAAGAAGGGTAGAAAGGAGGACTCTGGGAACTACCAATCTGTCAGCCTCACCTCTGTGCCTGGCAAGATCATGGAATAGATCCTCTTAGAAGCTCTGCTAAGGCACATGGAGGATAGGGAGGTAATTTGAGACAGCCAGCATGGCTTTACTAAGGGCAAGCCCTGCCTGAGCAACCTAGTGGCCTTTCATGGTGGAGTGATTACATCAGTGGACAAGGGAAGAGCTGTGGATGTTGTCTATCTGGACTTCTGTAAGGCCTTTGACATGGTCCCCCACAACATCCTTCTCTTTAAATTGGAGACTGTTTGGTGCGTAAGGAATTGGTTGGATGGTTCAGATCAACAGCTTGATATCCAGATGGAGATTGGTGGCAAGTGGTGTCCCTCAGGGGTCCATACTGGGAACAGTGCTGTTCGATATTTTCATCAATGACATACACAATGGGATCAAGTGCACCCTCAGCAAGTTTGCAGAATGACACCAAGCTGAGTGGTGAAATTGACACACTTGAGGGAAGGGATGCCATCCAGAGGGACCATAAGCTTGAGAAGTGGGCCTGTGTGAACCTTATGAGGTTCAACAAGGCCCAAGTTCAGCTAGGTCAGGCAATCCTCACTATCAATACAGGCTGGAGGATTGAGAGCAGCCCTGTGGATAAGAAGATGGACATGAGCCAAAAATGTGTACTTGTAGCACAGAAAGCCAACCATATCCTGGGCTGCATCCAAAGAAGCATAGCTAGCAGGTCAAAGGAGGTGATTCTCCTCCTTCGCTATGGTGAGACTCCACCTGAAGTATTGAGTCCAGCACAAGAAAGAGGGGGACCTGTTGGAGAGCATCCAGAGGAGGAGGACCACAAAGATGATCAGGGATGGAACCTCTCCTATGAGGTATGGCTGAGAGAGTTGGGGTTGTTCAGCCTGGAGAAGAGAAGGCTCTGGGGAGACCTTATTGTGGCCTCTCAGTACTGTAAGAGGGCCTATAAAAAAGATGAGGACAATATTTTCAGCAGGGCCTGTTGCAACAAGACAGGGAGTAATGGTTTCAAACTAAAGGTGGGTGGGTTTATACTAGATATCAGGAAGAAATATTTTACAGTGAGGGTGGTAAAACACTGGAACACATTGTCCAGAGAGGTGTTAGAAGCCCCATTCCTGGAAACATTCAAGGTCATGTTGGATGGGCTCTAAGCAACTTGACCTAGTTGCAGATGCCCCTGCTTACTGCAGGGCTGTTGGACTAGATGACCTTTAAATGTTCCCCTCCAAACCAAACCATTCTACAGTTCTACGATTTTCTACATTCAAAGAAGGATTTAAGTAAAGAAGACATAGTTCCCAGAATTAGAATCCTGATTCACATCAAGAAATGTTCTGGAATTTTTCATTCACATATTTATGGTTAAATTGGTTATTCAGAGTATTTGGTGCCTAGACACAGAGAGACTTTAGATACATTCTGACTTCTGGGTCTTTATCTTACATTCTTTTTATCTCATAATGATAAAAAAACTCAGTGAAATTGACATCGTGAGAAAAAATAAAGTGTGAAAATTGCTCATGCTACCAAGGTTTTACAATTTTCTTCAAGAAAGGCTTTCATACTCCAGTGTACAAATATACAGAGTAACACTTTCTAATACAGTGTATCACCGTATAACTTTATTAAATTAAACCCTGAATTGAAAAAATAGATTCTAAAGGAATCACATAGATACATTTTTCTTCCATTCTTTTTTTTCACAGTTATACAAAATTAGCTTGGAAAGCAGGTTTACATTTATTCACTTTTGGTATCATTTTTAATTTGCATCTTGCTGCTTGATGGCTCCTCTTGACGGGTACAGTATGACAACAGGTAATAGATACAATAACAGTAAAACAGTGATCATTACTGCTGGGACTGGAAACCCTCATCACTGCTTTTTTTTAGCTTTCCTCAGCTGGAAAGTTTTGACATCTGCTAGTTTGGGACATAGCTGAACAGCTGTCAGCAGTGGGGTAGCTGCTTTCAGTGGCAGTTGGCGGGATGGCAGGGTGCCAGCTTGTACCATCTGTGCGCCTGACATTTCATTCTAATTAACAGTAGGGTTAATTGTTCTGGCAGGCTCAAATGTAGTGTCTAACATTACCCAAGGGAAACATGTACAAGTGCAGGAGTGGCAGGGAACTGGGGACAGCATTGCTAACAAACCTATTGAGGGAGAATGGTTAACAACTGCTGATGATTTTACTAGCTGGCCACATGCAATAAGGCTGAGGTATTTTTTTATTCTGATGAATTATGCCAAGCCTGTAATGATGTAGAAGAAATCAAGCTTTGAAAGGCTGAGACTGCTGCCTTGGGGCAATTGAGAGGGAACAATTTGCATGTTATTACTGCATATTCATACCTAATTGTGTTAGGCTTTGCTAATAGAGCAGAATGACAGTATGAAAAATCGAGCAACTGCTTTATAGCCAACAAAGCTAGTGTTTTTTCCCTACACTATGACTGCTGAATGATCATTTAGACATTTAGTTGTTCAATATGACAAGTCTGCCATTTGTTAGCTTGACATATAGTAATTTATAAAGGAGTATTAATTTTACTTTTAGTTTATTCTCATTTTATACAGTATTCATGGTAGCAATTTGAAAGGGGATATTCATAGCTATTGTGAATGTTGTGATTCATATAAAACTATTCTGTATGAAGTATTTTTGTTTTATGATGTATTAATTTTAATGTTTAAATAGCTTTTTCAAATGTTAATATAACATAAATGAGAAGTTGATGAGAAATCTCTATTACAATCATGTTGTTACATACCAATTTAGCTAATGTTTTTACATTCCCATTAAGACCTCTATTTCTAGAGTCTTGGGGTTACAGATTGGTTTTAAAAGTTGTCAAGTAATACCATACCATGTCTATAGATTCTAATTAAAAAAAAAGTGATATACTCAATTTAGAATGAGTTACAATCCAGCAGGTAGGTGAAAATAGCTCAAAACATCAAACAGAATGCATTTGTTATATAAGTTTGTGCAACAGTGCAAAAGTAGACCTGCTTCTTCAGGAAAATTGTAGCTCAGTTTCCCTCTACGTTATTAATATTTTTGTCTTCCAAGCCTATAGAATCTTATTTCTCATTCCCTTCTTTCATACTGTTCCATAGACACGACTAATACTCTAGAAAACTTCACCATCCATCACATACATCAAAATGTTAGCAGTCTGAAAAAAATTGAAATTACCTAGCTTAATTTTTAAAAAATACTGCAAGAAGTTGATAGTGATACCAGACATGATAAAAAACTCATGAAGGCCAGAAATAAGATTTTCAATAGCTCTTAAGTAATTTTTGAATCTAACTTCATTGATCATGTAACAGGCCTAAATTGCACAATAAACCAATCTTTTCCAGGGGCAAGTGCCCTTAGCTCGTTATTGTACTGGTTAATCTCAGAAACAGTAGATAAGATTGTCAAAGCCTGGACACAACAGAGGGAATTAGAAGACACTGAGGTGAAGTTTCAGTTTTGTGTGCTTTATTGTTGTAAAATTGAAAAAGAAAATTAATACTCTGAGTGAAACTTAAGATTCAAAGCTTCTTTATATTATTTGGTAATTGTTAGCTGATGTATAAATATGTTTATACAGATGTAATGCTTTCTTCATGGAAGAACATTGTACTGTAGGTAGTTTATACTTGATTTTGTATGCAGTGAGTAGAAATATTTATACTTGATCTACTTTGTTTATATGTAAAACATTTCCAAGATAATGAAATTTCAGTATTTTTTTTTTTACTAGTAATAATAGGTTTTATGCAAGGTATTTAAATACCACAATCTGTGCAGTTGAATATAATCTTCCATTAGATCACTACATAATTGAAGTGCGTGCAATACAGTTACATTACAAAAACTGTGGTTATCGGTCACTATTTTTTGTATGCTTTTTACTTTAGATGTTGACCCTTATTGCCAAAACTTCTTTCTTTTTATTTTTCTTTTCTGAGCAGATTCTGATTTATAAAGAAGTCAGATGAAAACATGAAAACTGATGTTCAGCCTCTGATATTACAATTGCATCAAGGCACAATGTGACTGCTACAGTAGGAATGACCTTTAAGTCTCATGTGAAAAAGACATCTCACTGGAGAGATTTAAAATTTTTACCTTTTAAATAAACCAAATGAAGTTGATGCTTTATTTCCTTTCAAAACCAAACAGACTTAACTGTTATATTTACCTGTACATTACAAAGAATTTCACTGAATATATATGAACATCTTTAACAAATCAACATTCTGAAAATGCCTAGAGCTAATGAAATTTATTATGCATGGAAGAAGATGCTAAATATATTGGCCTCCAGCAGAAAATAATAAAATGGCTTGATTAGGTTTAATTTAATTATTGTTGTAAGTGAAAATCCTTTATTCCTTCCTTCTGTCCTTCAAAGAATTTCTCATGGAAGAAAAACAGTAAAAAAATCCACTTACTATGTTACAAAAAGGCATGTCAGTCAAGGTCATTATGAGGTCTTGTCCACTCATTTCCTTGTGGTTGTGGTTTTTTTTTTTTTTTTTTAATTTTAACAGCTGAGCTTCAGTTCTTTACCATCTGTACTCTCTGTATATATCTAATCTGGTGCATTCCTGACCTCCTGGTGGAAAATAAAATAAAAATCTGCCAAGACTTTACAAGACTGAAAAATTAAGAAAATGCAATTAAGATTCAGGACTCACTAGAGGAGATTCTTCTACACTGAGGTTATTCTTGATTTGTAGTCCAGATGTATTTGACTCCACCTTATTCCTTCCAGCAGGTAGGTAACATCTCTGTTATGCGTTTCCTATATCCAGTTACCAAATCTCATAATCATAGGAGTTCTGTCATCTGTTTCCCTACAAAGCAAATATTTATAGCAAATACTATTACTTCTTTTTCTTTGTATCTCATAACACACTGCAGTTTAAAATTAATAGGCAATCCACATGCTCCACCCTTTCTAAATAGATTCTTGTTGGAGCAGTTTTTTATTCCTTTCAGTAGATGCCTTTGCTTTTCACAGCATAGGAGTTAATGTCTTTTTGTGTTGTAAGCAAGCTTCTGTCTTATATTGTTTTCTCTCATAAAGAAGATTCATGTCAGAATATAAGTCATTTAACTTTTGATAGGGGCCATATAAACATTTTTCTCTAGTTGCAGAAAATATTTGAGACCTTATACTCTTAAGATTATTTTTGTGGGTTTGTAAAGACTGTTCCAAGTCTCTCTTAAAGGTGGAAAGAAGAGTATGTTCAATGGAAGCTTACATCAAGAAGACTGAAATCTGGGTAGCCAGTATTTAGAGTTAGTAGCTATTTCTATCTGGATCTTGGTTTTCACACTGCTTCCATTGGAAATTTCTTCCACTCTACCCACAGCGTGTATTCATTTACATTCCTATTCATATACAGTTCATATATATGTAAGGAATTCTGGTAAGCAAGAAGCAGACAGAACAAATACAAATCAGAGGAACATTGTCTGGATGTAGTTTTCATTCACCTATCCTTATATTTCTTGTCCTTTTCCTTTTTTCTTCCCCTACATACTACCTTTTAAAAAGCCTATTTCATGCCATGCTGATTTCTAGATATTTCTAAGCTTATTTCTATATAATAATTTAATTTGGAATCTCTTAGACTCTTACCTACGTTTAGCCCATATCTGGGGCTGAACTAGAGCAGTTGTTCTATCATCCAATGACCCCTCCCCAGCCAAGAAGGGGAATCAGGAAGAGAAGACTCAGTATGGGTTGAAAGGAAAATGAATTTAATGAAACAGCAAAATTAATGCCAATATGAAGTAAACAAATGTATACTCAGCCCAGCAAATGTACTTCAGCCACAATAAACAGGAAAGCAATCCTCAGAAACAGGAGGAGCCTAAGCAAGAGATCCTCCATCTCTTGCAAACTTTCCTGTTTATAATGACCATGATATTTATGGGATAGTATACACCTGTGAACAAACTCGGGTCAGCTGCCCTGGCTGACTCCAAACTGCTAATGGCCTGCAGACCATGGCAGGCCTATGATTCTGTCCCAGAAAAACAAGACAACTGTGAAAGCAGTGAACAAGTTGTTGACTTTATAGTTATCTTGATTGACAAGATCTTTTGGTTTTTGAGGAATTTTTGCTGCTCTGATTAGTGGTGTATGAAAAAATTAAACTATCTCTAAGAGATTTTGTTGTGCATGATGGTGGAGGAGAACACAAGAAATAGCATTGCTGGTAACTCTTCTATCTCATTTTTTTTCCACGTGCAGTAGTACAGGTAAATAATTTCATGCTGCCACATCAACAATACTGCAGTATGAAACAGTCCTTTACTTTGTGGGTGAAGGTGATATAATTTTGATGGATGTGAGTGCTTGGTATATTCATCTTTAATTACCATCTAGAATGGTTTCAGATTTTTTTTAATCAAAGAAGAGTTAAAATAGGGCTCAACAAATAGGAAAAATTTGGTTTGGCTGGGGCTTACTGAAATAGAGTTATATTGATTTTGGCAACTTCTGTTCCATGTATTTAGTTCATCTGAACACAATTTTTTTCTTATTCAATATCAATAATTTTATTACGGTTTCATTGGAAGGTATATTTTGAATTACTATTTCCAATACAAGAGAATTGTGGTCTTTACTATAAATTGCAAGATTAATTATTATTAGCTTGATACCAGCTATATGTTTTTGTTAATATTCATAGTAAGTGTTCATACTGTAAGGAACATGAAACTAAACAGTGAATTTAAATCCTGTTCCTAACTTGCAGTGATTTTCAAATTGTAATATAATGGAATTACAAAGTATTTGAGCTGTTCTGTCAATGGGCATGACTGAGAAGAGGCTGGTCTATTTTCTTAATTTTCTTTATTCCCCTCCATCCGATATTTATACATACTGATAGGATTCTCCTGAGCCTTCTCCCTGATGATATCAGGGACCAGGTATTTTCTGGGTAGTTAGAGCCCTCAACCACTCTTCATAGGAGAGATGCTTCAGTTCTTTATTCCTCTTCAAGGCTTTTTGCTGGACAGTATGTCCATTCCTGTCTTGTACTGGGGAGCATCATTTCCTGTGCTCACTGTAGACAGGTGCCATTCCCCTCTCCTGTATCTATAAAAATCCTTACATCAGCTAAAACAGTTCCTGGAACTCTTACAGTTTTATCCAAATGCTCTCAGATTGGAGTTTAGTCTTAATTTTAGAATTTCCAGGGGATTTGTCACAGTCTTGGTTTCAAACAGTTAAGATTAGTAAAATTAATCCATAAAACAACACAGGCAAAATGAAAAATTGTAGACCTGAATATGAGTGATAAATGAAACAAACTGTCAGTAGCTGGCTTGCTTATCTTTTACAGATTGTAGTTTTACTGCAGCTATTCTACATGCATATAAATATGAATTTACAGAGATATTTTTTCCTGTTCATTATGCTGAATAGGATTGTTAACCTGGCATAGAGTGTTAGAAAATATGGCAAAGCTGTTTGTAAATAAAAGCAGGATTTTCCTTTGGAGTTCCTCAGGACATTGTTAGAAGCTTAGAAATAGAACTTTGTTTTTGTCAAATGTTAATGCTGGGGTGATGTTAAAATAAGTGGCCCCCTACATGGAGAACTGAAATCTGTATTCCAGTGAAAATTTTTTAACATAAAACACAGCTATATGTTCCCAATGTAAGATTTGATGCTATTAAAAATAATTTTTTTTGTTAGAGAACTACAAGTAATATTTTACCTTCATTTTTGTGAGTTCCAGAAGACTGAAGGTTTTGCATTGTCCTGGTAATAAGTAGTTGACAGTTTCATGTAAATTTTAAGGTCTTAAATATAAATAACAGATAAAGTACAGAGAATGAGATAGAAAATTAAAGACTTATGTCTCACCTGTGATGTATCAGATCCATAATAAGGGTGTAGGTATTCTTGCATTGCTAGATAGAGGGCATCACTTCCTGCCTGTTTTCACTGTATTGTTACATCTGCTATATTGTGTTAGCATCCTGGTACTTCAATTCCAGAAAACTTTAGATATGCAGCTTTGACAAAGCTCCTATAAATGACTGCATATGTTATTCACAAAGAACAACTTTTGCAAAAGAAGAATTCTGGCCTCTTTCTGGCTAAAAATGCCCACATATAAATAAATCTAACTTAGATCAAGAAATAAGAATCATTCTCTGCTTCTCATGTATCTCTTTGCATGTTATAACTAAGCCAAAATTTGACTGTGCCCATTGTCTTGCTTTCTTCTAAAAAGTGTCAGGAAAATTATTTGACATGTTTGTGTGAACACTGAATATTTTCCTAAGAACTTGGGAAAGTTTAAGACTATGTTTTACTTTCTGTATGAACACAAGGGATAAGATTCTTAAATATTGGTAAAACTAATAATTTAGGGGAATTTTAATACACTTTTCTACTCAGACACAGAGCACAGAATTGTAGTATTTTTCTTGCTGTTTGATTATCAGCAACTGGCCATACGTTCATTATTTTGTTTGACAAATATATATATATTTTAACATAAATAGCCATAATATAGCTTTGCTTGCATTGCCATTACACAATTACATCTATTAAAAGACATTTTGGCTAAAGTAGATTTAAGATTAAAAGGATATAGCTGTCTCTTTTTAAAAATTTTATTCCTATATCTCTTTATAATGGATTAATGTTCATTTGGATAAATAATTTATAATGCATACAGCTCCTGGCTTATTAACTGTTTAATTTCACAGAAAGAAACTGAGTACTAAGGACAAGCAAGTTGTCATTCAGAGGGACACATTAAATTTAAATACTCCACTGATGCATAGAGCTAAAGTGGTCAAAGTACTTCATATCCACTTCTTACATCTAGTACTATACTTGTTAAAGAAGAGTAGTGATAATGAAGATTAAAGGGTATTAGGAATTTTTTAGATAGAAGAGGCATTTGATAGTGTGTGATTTGGCAATTTTTATGGTCCTGTGCTGGTTTTGTTTTTCTTTAGATGTCTTCTTTTTTTTTTAATTGTTTTTTCTCTGCAATAGGCAATCAATTTAATAATAAACAAGATTAAATATACAAATGATTAAATAATAAAATTAACCTTAAATTGTAGATAAGCCTTTTGCCTTTGCAATTGAAATTAATCTTGATATATGTTTAGATCAAAGAAACAGAATCTGAATCAACATTGGTCTTTTGATGAGGATATGCAGTAGTTCTGCTTCACTTGAGAGCCTATAATGCTTGATAGACAGGACTTAATTTTCATTTTAGGTAGATCAAGAAGAGAAGTTCTTACTTCTTATAAAGAAGTAGCTAGTGCTTTTTAACACTTCGGAGTTAGAAGTTTTATTTTAGGAATTGCTAATAGTAGAACTTCCCTGTATTTTTATATTATCATTTTACATCTGACATAGATAACTTCACCTTGTACTTGTACAGTGTGCTATTTAAATATGGGTAATTAATGAAAAACAGAAAATTATTCCAGGGATCTTGTGTCTTAGCTTCATGTTGTTATTTTGCTGTTCTTTGAAAGAACTGAATTATTTATTTTTATCAGTATTTTGAAGAAAGTAAAAATAGAAGTTAGATACCCTTCAGTTGAATTTCTTTATTTTGATCTTTTTGATCTTAATTTTGATCTTTTTGATATTTAAAATCCAGGAAGATAGTATATAGCATGGAAAACAGGCAATAATATATCATTTGCCTCCACCAAAGGCAAACATTTGTTAATATGAAGCATATATCCTTTCCTTTTCTCTGCTTAGAATTTATAGCATGTTTTGTAAGCAGACGAGATAATCCCAAAATAATTTGCATTTTCCACATTTGCAGAACTGCATGCCTTACATTCAAGAGCAGAAAAGAAAGGCACTGGGAAACACATATTCTTCACTACTATGCAATATTCACAGAAAAAGTTGAATACCTTGCATTTCTGCTATCTTTACACATCTCCTATCCTTATGAGCACTGCAGGAATCTCTCTTTTACAGCAAAGAAAATGGATTGAGGAGGAAAATACTTTTGTGCTACTTACGGTCTCAAACAGCAGGAGGTCTCAATATGATATGACACCTGAAGGCCCTGTAAGTTCTGAGTCTATTACTAGACACCTGTCCAACTTCTTGGATATATACAATGGCTAGACTAGCAGCCATGATTAGTTCCCTGCAATCATCTTTCACAACTCTGGCTATGAAGAGGCACTAATTCTCAATAAGCCCTTGCAAAGCAATGCTCCCATAGGTCCCAGCAGCATCTCTAAAAGGAGAACTCCAGGGTGCAGGCTCATTACCATATCATCCAATCTTGCAGTGCTAACTTTTTTTCACCTCAGACCTTTATTCTTAGCAGTGCCAACTGATTCTCCAATTACTAAATGTTCTATAAAACAAGTAACTGCAGGAGGACATCAGTTGAAGATACCACAGCCTGCAGTCCAAATGTTGCATTCTTTAACCCTTCAATTCACAATGAGAGCAGCCTGTACCTTTGGCAGTTACTTACAGCATATAATAGATCGTTCTCAAACTGAAGACTCTCAGTTGACTGAAACCTCAGCTATTGTGATCTCTGGAACTAATGAGGCTCTGCTGACTATAGCACTACTTATGTTTTCTGATGTAGGATAGATTCAATGTTAAGAAATCTCTCACACTTTTTTTCAGAAAACTCAAATACTTAACGACGGAATCTGTATCTAAAAAATGCTTCCTAAATTGTTATGTGTAGGAAAGACTGCAGAAAAAGAGAAGCAACATAAAAAAGAGTTGAATAATTTTTTAAAGAAAATTAAAGTACTTTTAAAAATATGTAACTTAATACCTTAACTGATGTTAAGCCATCTGAAGTGGAGAAATACCAGAAACTTTGAATTCATGTAATATAGATTAGGATAAGGAATCTCAGGAATAACAGAAGTGTATAAATGTGATTTAAGGCTCAGACTTTCTCTGTGTATTTTTATAGCTTTTAATGCTTTGCAGTGTTAAGTAAAATAATATTGTTTCCTCCTCCAATACTGTTCACTGACTTCTATACATATGTGGCACAGTATTAGCACATATGACATCTTGGCATTTTCAGAAATGTCTTCTCAATTGCATGCTATGTATTGTGTCTCTCAGATGCCAGCATCCTTGTGTACAAATATACAGCAGATTATTTCAGAACAGTTGTTGGAGGGAGTTCCAGAAAAATATTGGAAAATTATTTGATATAATTGTTTGAACGGAGATTAAAAAAATGTGTAAAAGATTAAGTATAGGAGAGTAGTCCAAGAAAAATGGAGCAGTTCACTGAAACATGGTTATTACCTTTAGCTGTCCCCTAAATTCTCTAAGTGGAAACAGAAAAATACCCAAATGGGTTACTGGGAATGGAAAAATATTGTCTTGAGAAGGAAGGACCAAAATACATAGACCAAGAAACAGAGGAAAACTATTTGATAAAGTTGAACTCACATGCTGAGTGAATTCAAGCATAGTTTTCAATAGTAGGAAAGCAGGTTTTGCAAGGCCGAAAAGATTAAGGTGCTATGCAGTACAGAAGATAGTTGTAGTAGGATTTAATTTCTTGTGTTGGGATAGCATTTGGAAACGGGAATGGTTTAGAGAGGCAGAGTGTTTTGTTAAAGAATTTATAGTATGTTAGATGATAATAAATTAAATTTCAAGGCAAGAAAATGTAATGTTTTCTAAGTTAAAGATAATGCAAAGAGGTAGTAAGGTACCTGGAAAATGCTAGCTTGGCAAATACAATTTCTAAATCTTTTACTCTTATAAAGACACCTAAATTTATTATTATAGTTGGTATATTACGATGCTACTATTAGCCAAAATTTAAATTTGCTCCAATGTAGTGCACAAATGCAAAAATGATTTTTTTATGGTTAACTTTTAAGCTACAGAAATCATACTTCCCTGGAAAGTCAGTTCAAACTACCTGACATTAGACAGCATTTTCACAGGGGAAAAGCAAGGCATTTTCTTCAAGATCATGTCGCGATCCGCCCCCTAGATGTCCAGGGTTCGCCCACCAAGGGATGCGGTCCACCCACTGGGGTCCCAGACCACTCCCCCAAATGGAATCTGAGGCATGGCACCTCCCTCCAAAATCCTGATCGATTACAGGAACTAGGAAACACCCCCTTAAGAAAATATATATATATTTATTTATCCAAGGCAGCTATTCTATGAAGCACCCTTATATACA
>JAVSBS010009693.1:8286-21266 GCA_033124195.1 Coracias cyanogaster
CTTCTTCCCCAAAAGGGTTGTCAAGGCCTGGCCCAGGGCAGTGGTGGAGTCCCCATCCCTGGAAGGATTCAAAGCCCATACAGATGCGGTGATGAGGGACATGGTTTAGTGGTGACCTGGCAGTGCTGGGTTAACGGCTGGACTTGATGATCTTAAAGGTCTCTTCCAACCAAAATGATTCTATGATTCTATTCTAAAATGCACATGCAGGCTGAGGGATATCAAAACAAAGCTCCTACCTCAGGTAACAGCAATTTATGCAGTGGTCTTAAACCATTCTGTGGTGTCTGTTCACACTGTAGACCATTGGCCGATAGTGAAGGTCACACCAGTTAAAATAATATCCTCCACTTATCCCAATGTGCCCAAGTCATTTAAAATTCACTAACTGCAACTGAAGAAAATTGAATATATCAATTTTCATGTTTGCAAAATATTGCATCTTTTCCTGTAATGACATTTTGTACCTCTGTCCATTCATGACTTTACAACTCATTAACAACTACTTTAATGTTTCTCAAGCTTCCACAACTTTTTCTCAGAGCCAAAAAAACCCCACTAGAATACCGGTTTGCTCCACAAAACAGTTTTGGAGTGACTGCAGCCAAAACGTAGATGCCAGAAGACTCATATAAACCTTTTTTCCAAAGTTATTATCATGGCTTCACCATTTTACTGCTTCCCTGATGACACACTCGGTGTGCACTTTTTAATCCTTCATGCACCTGAACAAACAGTTCCAGCAACACAGAAGATTAATAAAATGCTGGACAGATTCAAAAGGCTTATATTGTACTCGTATTCTGATAACTTGCTTATGCAGTCATCTTAGGTCATTCCTTATCTATTTACAAACAACTTGAAGTTATCCAAAGTGCTTCTTTTCCTTCTTGACGTTGACTGTATTTATGTTTTTTCTATTTTTCATTAATTTAATAAAATCTGAGGAGACCCAAATGATCAGGAACTTGATTAACTTTGTCACTTAAGCAATGGTTTTATGGTAGGTTTAGAGTTGATCTTCCATCATGCAGAACATATTATGAGCATTGCAGCTTTCATTCAAGAAAAGGCTGCTTCCAGAGCTCAAATGCAAATAATACTTCTTAAAATCAAGGGCCCCATTATGTCACTCATTTCACTGGATGCTCTCCAGGCCAACAGCCTTTATTTATAAATCATAAAAAATTATTTTCACTATATTTTATGGTTTTAATGAAGAGAGTTGTTAATGTCTACAGAATAAGCAAGAAAGAAAGCAAAATGCTTTCATTTCAGTGGAAAGGTTTGAGCTTTTGAAGCACTGTAAAATAATGATGTTCCTGTCCTGAAGCAAATTTCGTTAGATCATCAGCAGCTTTTTAACATGAGAAACCCAAGAAAAAATTCCAGACTAAATCAGCGGCAACAAGCCATTTTCCTGCTATGTGAATGTAATCCATCTATTATTGTCACAGTAAATTGGGAACTGTTTTCTTTCCAGCCCTCAACACTATGCTTATCAGATCTTCAAATGACAAATTAAGATCTCTCCCTTCTGCAAATCAGGGAAATGTTTCTGACATATTCAGAGGCAGGTAACTTTGACTAAGGAGTGGATTTCTATACCCAAGGCAACTATAGAGCCATTGTTAAACCTGTTGCTGATGCTGTTCAATCATTTACATGGACTTGAAGAGATCATCACATTGACTTCCACCACCAATTTTTATCCTAGTGCATCCTATATCTGAAGACTCCTGAAATAAAGTGGAGAGGAAGTTTCTAGTACAGTTTTCCTCGCTTAGCAGAAAGCTACAAGTAAACCTCAAACGGACTCCACAAGAAGAACAGTTCTGACGCCACAGCCTACAGAAACACTACCAAGAGAAGTTGCTGTCTGCTCTATTGGCCCAGCCATGGGATAGGTTACACACTGCAAAGGGAAGAGATGAAGAGGGAAGAGAAGAAACTTGAGACAATTCTACTGAATTCCTTAACGAGCAAGTTGCACAACCCTCATTATCAACAGTACCAAGTACTTGATGCTCTCATCCATCCATTTGAAGTCCTGAATGTACACCAGTTGTGGAATTTCCAATAAACTGACAAACCAATTTATACTCAAAAAGCATTTTTTTGTGTTATTCTTTTCATCTCAGGAAGTTCAGGGACATGACATCCCTTACAGAATATTTACAAGTGAAGAATCATGGAAGTCAGTGGCTTGAGGTGTTTATGCACAATGCAAAATGTGCAAGAGGAACAAGTATCATGAATGTTTTACACTGATTCTCGTGATGAATTTCCAGTAAATTATGCAGAAGACACAAAAGCAAAACAAAAAAGAGTATATTTTACAGGCTTAGTACTTACACCCAAACCCAATATATTATCACATCTCTATTGGTTTTTTAATGAAGGCTTGTCCAAGAAATTTTTCTCCCCTTCTGTCCCAAGCTGTAATACACAGTAAAATACATAGTACAGTATTTGAATTTGATAATTGGGCCCCAAGTTAGAAGACATGCAAATACCGTTTCCCTGAGTGTCTTTTATTTATTTATTTTATTTTACCTGAAACTTAGGAGCGATGGGAAAAAAGCAAACCTTGAATTTTCCCACATTCTGGCTGCCCTTGTTATAGGGCAGGAAAATGATCTGACACTAAAGAATTAAAAGCTTATCTTCCACAGCCTATTTCTGAAGCTTTGGTTGCTAGAGGACACCATGAGATACCCTTGGAGATCTATTAACAGGGTTACGTAAATCGGGAAGTAGAAAGGCTTAAGGTGCTACAGATCCAAAGTCTGAGTTACATGCTGAGTTTTGGCAACCTGACTTAGAATGAACTAAGTGAAGACACAAGTGAGCTGCCACAAACCAAAAGATGGCTTTTTGCTTTTACTATGCCCAGAACAACCCAAAGATGAGTCACAAAGCAATAATGAGGATTTGGAAAGAAAACACAGAGACGCATAAACATCAGTGATGAACTAGAAGCACTTAGCAGGCTTCAAAATATTGGTGCAATGAGGCTGAGCAAAGCTAAAACAAGCTTTATTGTCTCTAAGAAAAATGTACAATTTGATTCTGTATCTTAAAATTAGATAAGGATGTCTTTTTAATAATCCAGGGAGTTCTTCTGTGAGGGACTTGAGATTCTAGATATCTCGGTGTTTACTTGTGCATATCAGCAAACTGAAGCAGTTCACAGAAGGAATTAGCAACCACTTCACTATATTCTCTCTTGGGGAAACTCACAGGATGGAGGTAGTCACGGCATTGCTTCATGCAGAGTCCTGAACCCAATAGCAAAGAATTCCACACAGTGCCATATAAAGCTGATGGGATGAACTGATGCAACAGAAAACTGAGTATTAATGTTACATGTATCTGGCCTCTGGGGTATCTCAACCAAAGAGTTGCCAGCAAAAAATATTCTTGATTTAATAATCAGCAGTTTCAAGTGCTGCATCTCTAATGATCTGATTGCAAAGAATTAATGCACTTTTCTTCATTTTTCCCCCTTTCATAGCTCAGCTGCTCATAAAGAAATCAATGGCAAGTTACTAGAGTGCAGTACAAGAGAATACGGAAAGCCTGTTGAGTTTAAGTATCACAGGGACACTTCTCAAGCAAAGTAAGCTTCTTCTGCATAAGATGCAGTTGCAGCAAATCATGCCTAGGTGGTAGGTAGCACTGTAAAAAGTTCACACAGCTCCTTCACTCTGTAAAGAGGCTTTCTCAGTACTTTTGAGAGGAAAGGAAAAGATTCCAGAGACCAAGGACAGTTGTTTTGTTGCACTCTATGAAGGACCGGATAGACTTTTAAAGTCAATTAAGAATGTTAATCTCACTAACAACTGTCATGAAATCATTGATCTACTCAAGCAACTAAAAACCTCTTTCTGATTTCAACGTTGTGGATTCCTGCTAAAGAGTTACAGGTCTGCAGAACTTGAGAGAGGTTGGAATGGGGTAAAAACTGAATGATTACCAGAGTTTCTCAATATCTGGTCATGTCAACAAGTTAGCTACAGATCTGCAATTGGTACGAACATTTTGACTAAAAAATTGAGAGCGTGTAGGAAACATTGTAACATAACATCTCAGAAGCAATAGAAAAAGATGTAATTCCATCTTATTTCATGTCAGTTGTAATTAATGACTGAAAACTCACCAAGCTTGTGTAATACACTCCAAGTAAAGGAAGCTGAGCAGATCTTTTTGTGCTCACTCACCTTTTTAAGGCTGACCCTACTGTCCCTCCACGCATGAAACTCCTGTTGCAGTCGACAGGAGCTCTGCGTGGAAAGGAAGAGTGATACTGATGCATAAGTCATTCCTAAATCTAACTAATTAGAAAACATCCAACTTTAAATATTAAACAACTAAGCAAAGATACATGGTTTTTTCCAGAACTTGTTTGTGTCACAATTTGACTTTTATGATCACACACACATAGAACCTGAATTCAAGGCCCCTGAAATCAATGGAAATCTCTTTTATTTCCATGCTTTTCTGATTAGACTCACAGCAGTTCATTTAATACAAGATATGAAACCATTTACAAGGTTAATTTATCTCCATTTTTTCCAAAGGATGCGTGCTGTGCAGTATGTAATGCTATAAAATAGAATGTGTTCCTAATAGCCAGGCCAATTTATAACAGATTCTCAGAATCTTCTTGCAGAGGTAATATCAATTCCAGTGATACTCTTCATACCTAAAATGCTGGATATTACAGCTGCTAGTAATGCTTCTAAAATTGGAATGAACTTTTAAAGTGCATCTACTGTAACATTTATCTTCTGCTATCAATATAGGATGCTGTGAACTATTTTGCTAGATATGGCTAATAACAGGCAGCTGAACTAGAAGTGACTTTGCAGCGGACAGGTGATAGAATGTACCTTCCTGTGTGCACTTTATCTGATTTCAGGTCAGTCAGTCACTTTTGATGAGGAAGAAACACAGGTTATTCTACAAAGCTTCTCAAAATAAAATATTTAGTATTGTCCACAGGCCGAGGAGTGATAACAAGAAAAATGCAAGCTAGAATTAAAATTGTGCTCAAAAAGAATGAAAACTAGCAATGCTGAGGATTTCTCAAGACAACCCTATCGGTTGCTGCACACATTTCTGTTCACTTATACCGCCTTTACTTCAGAGTTAATAAAATTCTACTACATTATGCTTCTTTACGGAGATTGATGGACATATTTCATGCTAATTCCTTCTTGAATTAGTAAGCCTTTATTTGCCATGTCAAGGCAAAAATGATGGCAGGCAGCCCAGCAGAAATGCCAGTGCATACTTTAAAATGTCATTAAGTTGCAGACCAAATTAAACTATTGACCAAATTAAACTGTTTACCACACATTCCATCTACGTCTTGCTATTGTTAAAGGCTGAAGTGACTCCACGTGGGTATCAAAGTGCATTTCACAGAACTGACACTCAAGATTTCACAGCAGAGGCCGTATGATAACGTGCCTGTGTGAGGAGCATTGGCGTGTTTTCCCCACGCACTGAAACAGGGAAATGCAAAGAAAAGCATCAAATATTACTGGAAATATGATTCATTTGGTGATATTTGCATTTGATTTTATTTACCGTGCTATCCTGATTTGGGAGACTGCTGACATGGAGAAGCTCTGAAGCTGGAAGGTTTGGCCACAAAGAATATTCTGGTCCCTGCTGGTACAGAAACTGCAGGATCCAGTGGTGCAACTGCTGGCCACAGCAAAAGCTGGTGCTGACTCCAAGCATCACACAGAGCTCCAGTCGCAGCAACACAGACACAGGGGCACTGCACAAAGGACATGCTCTCACATTTCTTTTAGGTACTGAGATACATGACTCACATCTCTTGTTCTATGATTCTTGCAGCTATAAGCCTCAGAGAGTTGATTTTCCTCACATGAAATATCTCTCTTCTTGTTAAGAATTTTTTAACAGCTCAGTTTCTGATTAGAACAACAACAAAAAAATCCTGACAAAAGCACCTTGACTTCTTGTTTTCACTTTGCCAGTACTTGGGAACTAGTGCTTTGCTCCTAATGGCCTTGATTTAAGGTTCAGGCACTATCAGCAGGAAAGATGCTCAGTTCTCAACAGTGAGAACCAGGCTCCTGGGTTTTGATCAGTTTGATAATCACCTTGCCAAACAGAACTAACATTACCCTGGATCAGCATCCTGTTCCCATAGATCCATGAAGCTGGTACATCTGTTCCCTTCCTATGGACTGCTGGGCACGCTCAGAGCCTCCAGAAGCTCAGTCCTCAGACACTGATCCCGCAAACACGGACATGCAAAATGACCCAGCCAGCACAAAATACGCTAAAATGAACACAGGGATCCAAACAGTTTTATTTCTTTTTTTTTTTTTTTTACTTCAGTCTGTCTTTGCATGAGGGACTTCTTGCTAATTAGCAGGATTCAGTTAAATGAGGAGGTAGTTTGAGATTAAAAAGCATGACTCAACCATTTGGATAATGAAATGGAAGCAGGCTTACAAACCTCAGGAATGAAAAAAGGTGCTGTCATGCTTTTGAGGTTACAGTGAAAAATGATCGTGGGAAATGGGATGAATGAATAAGGCAACAGGCAGTATACACAAATACAAAGCAGCATCATTACAAAGCAGAAATCACAGGAATAAACACAAAATGGGGATTGACTAGGTAAAAATAATACAAAATGGGATCCCAGAGCGTCAAGGGACCGCAGGCTGAATAGGAATCAAAATGGTCAAGCTGCAGCAGGAAAGTGAATACTGGAATGTATCAGCAGGGAAGTCTTAACTAAAACATGGGAGATAATTATTCTGCTCTGTTAAGCATTGTTGATGCCCTCAGTTGAAATATGGCTCTACCTGGGTAAAAGTATAAACAAGATCTATTGGATAAGAGGATAAGATGATGATAAGAGTTCAAGTGGGAACAGTAAAATTGATAAAAATTTGAATATGACTTGTAAGGAAATGAAAGAAGGAAATAGATTGAACTAGTCGAGAAAGGGAAGACTCACCAAGGGAGCCATGAGATGTCTTGAAATGAGCAAATGCTTGTCATAAAGCAAGCAGTTATCGTGGAAGATTGTTCTCCCTGTCTGTGAGGACAGAACAAGGAACAACAGACAAATTACAGCACTGGGGTTTTGGAGAAGTATTGGGGGAATCTTTATGAGGAATCCGACTACCTTCTTCAGAAGTTTATCATTAGCCTAGACAAACAACTGTTAGAGCTATATGACCTCTTTGAGATTGTGTTGGGGTTATGTCCAGCAGAAGGATGGGAAGAGAAGATGACAGCATCCCTTGCTGCCCTCCTGGCCTGAAGGATTATGGGTTCTGCTACTGAATTGCTTTTTGGGGGAGCAGTGGGAAAGATCATCCCCCAGCTCCCCGGGAAAGAATATGAAAAGTAGGGAGCCAAGGTGAAGAGTTTGTTTCCAATTAGATGGTTTTGTGTGCTAGAAGCTTTTGTAATTGGAAAGAAATAACAAATTCCTGTGAGCCTGCATACTTAGGAGACAGCTGGGTTACAAATTTTCAACAGAGAAGTACAATGAGGAATACGCTGATTACTCTTGAGGAATAAGATTCTATCCAGTTTGAGTATGATCATGATGTGTCCTCATTTTCCTGGCCATCTTTAGGTATTTTAACTCTAAATGTGAGGTATAGAGGCTATGAGGAATGCATGAAGGATATTTATGTATATTTACATACAACCAGTGTATGACAGTCATATTATAAATAATTTTTCTGTGATTGACTCTAGCTGCAAAAACTACTCAAACCTTTCTAGCACTATCTTACTTCTCTAATTAACCAATTTCAACAAAACGAGATATAATCCCATTGCAGAGGTACATTAAAGTAAAAACACTAACACATCATCATATGACAAATTAATGAAAATATGGTTGATGTCACTATGCATCCAACTACAGAAAATGGCACAGTGCCAAATGTGGTGACAACATAATAAAGATACACAGTCTTCATTTTAGATGGTGTTTGCAGTGACAATTATATCGTAGAAGGAGGAAGAAAACTTTGAGAAAAGACTGTAAATGCTATACTTTGCAAGTGAAGAAACATATTAAGATGACATATTCCTTTGGCCACTTTTCTATTTCTCTATGAGCAAATAAGGCAGATTGGAAAAAATGATCATTCCCATCAGAAGGTTCTGAAAAAACATAAAATAGATTAAACTGCTCTTGTCTTTGTGTCTGAATACCGAAGCAACAAAAAGTAATTTCAGTTCAGAGAAGCTGAAGGTAAACAACAGTAATCTCCAGTTTCATTTTCATTCTGGCAGGTCTCCTTGCTGATGGTTTGTCCTTAATTGCTTTTCTAGTTACCTAGTTGAGCGTAACTGTGTGAGATCATATTTAAACAAACTCACTTTGTTTTCTTAACTCCTGCAAGACCAGCCTTATTTTTTGGCCCTGGAACATTCAGTTTCGACCTCTAAAAGATGAACCTTTGAGCTATTTTTTTTAAAAATTAATACCACTATTGCTATTTCCTGAGTCCATACAGACATGCAATGTTTGACAGCAAGCCTTTCATTTATGATTCCAGTTATGGAAGCATCTTGCTGCTCCCTAGTCTTACCTTTCCTTTTCTCCCTGATGCCTTTAAATGTTAAGGAACACACCAACTATTAGGCCCACAACATGAGGGCTAATTTGATCTGTCTGATCTCACGTACCTGCTCCTACAAAAGACACCGGCAAAACATTAATGAGAGCAATCAGCCCTGCTGATGTGGAACGTATCAGCGCTTCCACATCAGTGAGAGGGTCCACACTGAAGCAGTAAGAAAACAGGTAATAATAGTTGGGACAGAAAGAGCAAAAAGTAGCAGAATGAAAGAAAAGGCATAAAAGGCTGAGAGAAAAGCAAAGTTCACAGAAGCCAGAAGATAAGGCATTAGAAGATGCAACAGAAATCCTGAAAAAATGAAGCCAATACTCAGACCCAATTCAAAAAAATCAATGCCCTTAAGAAAGCCCTGTTCTGAGATTCAACTGGCTTTTTGTCTCTGAAGTGGTTCACACAAACTACTCTTCACACAATTCAGTAGGAGCTGGATTTCATGAATTTCCAGTGATATGAAAACTGTACAGAAGAAAACCAAAATAGCATCACACAACTGCTAAATCCAGGATACAAGCTGGGACTAAAGGAAGAGAAATGTTACAAAGAGATGGAGGATGAAAACTAATATTGACAAAACTAAAGTGTAAGAGGAAATGAATACCATGTTTTGTGGATGGAGCCACAGAAGAGACTACAGAAAACTGCAGTAGCGTAAGGCTGTTATGCACCCTTACCAGTCTGAAAAATTCATCTGTCTGGCATCAGTCCTCCTTGGGGGGTCTGGAGAGGAACGCGGGATCTGAAAATACCCTATGGTGGCTGCAAGTCTAGTGAAAACAGGATATTTATTTGGAGCACGATACCTCCAGAATGCTTTATTGCATCCTGTCTTCTACCCCAAACAATAATTTCTTCCCTTTTCCCCCCTAAAAAGCTCCTAGCTAACTCTGAAGTAAACAGACTGAAAGAGAAAGCAAGCATCTGGGTTGAAATGTTGCCTCCGCCAAGAGAAATTACAGAATTCTCATTGACTACAAGGGGGCTGATGCTTCATCCTTAGAACATATTGGGCCCGTGAACTTCAAGTTCTAGAGGATTACATGGAAAAGTATCCTTAACAATATACAGAAATTAGTAGCTGAGGGCTATACAGAAATGTATTTTTTCATTTGAATGAAGCATTGGACAGAATTTGCATGATCAGACTTGAAAGTTTTATAAAAATACACTTGGCCATAAGGGACAGTCCAATAGCATGAAGCTGAAAGAGCTGAAGGACCACCAGCAGTGACTAATAATAAAGCCACTAAATGGATGTGGGGCAAACAGGAGGTTTTCATCATCAGTGAAAGCTTCTGGGTACTGATCAGTAATACGCAGGATGGGCACGTGGCCAAGGGATAAAGGAAGCCTGTTAAATGGTCACTGGTTTATCAGCGACTGTTTCACAACCACCTGGAGAGGTTCCTGCCCCCTTTCTGCCCACTAGTCAGTCTGCTCCCTCCATTCTGTTAGTTCATAATTATCTCAATATTAATTATTAATCATGGAATCTTGAATCCTGATTTGATATTTGGGACAGTCGAGGTGGCAGAAGTTTGTAAGGATGATGGACTACATGGGAAGATTAGGGATGGGAACAATTTTTGCAACTGTTTGGATTTTCCCCATGAGTGATTCTAAAACTAAAAGAGCAGCCCTAGTAAAGGATTATGGAGCACATAATTCATGAAGGTCACACATGCACATTTGCACTGAACCAGGGAGTAGGGGAAAAAAGAAAATTTTATTATTCCAATTACATGCACAAGGAACTAAAACTCAGTTTATATGATCTCATCTCAGGTTCCCAAGAAGCTGGAATTAGAGCTGGAAAACAAAACTTAATCTCATGATTCTCAATCTCACTTTACATGGAGCTCAGGATCAGATTCATTCGCAGATGTGAAGACAAGAATTAACTGTTAGAACATCTAGTGCCACGGACTATGTGTTATGAGAAAGTCCAGGAATGAGGATTTAAATAATCTTCTATAACTTTCCACGGCCATCTTCTCTTATAGCAAAGGCGCACAATTCAGATGCACTCTCTAAAAGTGTAGGTGTAATTTCCAACTTTAATTAATCTGTGTTTATTTCTGCCAGTTGTTTTTATAATTTTCCCCTGTGAGATTAAAGATGCTTTAGCAGTCAGGGTTTCTTAGCACAAAGGAATTTATACTGCACAACTTCCAATTTGCTTTTTTATAAACTAAACCTATCAAATGGTTTAAGTAAAAGGTGGCTGTGATGGTACTTTCCCTAACACATGCGCTACTGAAAGAGGATGGTTACAAGAGACAGAGTTCTACTGTATGGACACTCCAGGGGTGAAGCATATTTACCTCTCTCTAACAGTCAGGATCCTTCATTATAGACCAGTTTTGCTGACTTTTCAGTATGCCCAGAATGAGACAAAAAGGTTTTGCATACAACAGAAGCACAAAAAACAGTGACACACAAGCAAATGAACTAGGAACAAAATTCAGACACTTTATATCACAGTCCCAGCTTGTTCCTAGCTTAAGGTGATTTGCATGTATAAGAAACATCATTTGCTACACAAGCAAATAGATTACAATCAACAAACAAGAGTTATTCATATTACAGAAGTAGTAATAAAAATAAACTCAACAGGAGTTTCAACGCATTAGGGATTTGTGCTATGTATCGGTGACTCTGTTCCACAAAACTAACAGATTTGGGGTACCTGAAGGCAGAGATGAACCAGATCCTGTGTTCCGATACTTTTTTTACCAGCACCCTTTCCATTCAACTAATCCTCACAGGCTGCTGTTACTGGAGTGAGGACATCCTCAGGCAGCCTCCAGCTATATCCAGAGTAGAACAATGTACAGAACAACATATCCACCCATTTGCTTGTCCCTTGCACATCGAAGGCCTCCCTCAAGAGGACCACTGACCAAACTTGCCTGGTTTTCCCATCAAGCATTGTGCCTTTCTGCCTTTACGCCAGGAAAATGCAAACTGTGCTCACTTTATGACGCGAAGTTGATGGAGGGCTTCGGGTACCAAGAACGTCTAACTGGTGTGCAATTGTACCTTTGTGCAAACCGTTACAAGGAAATTTTATGGAAGAGAGGGGATGTGCAGCAAAGTGTGGCATTACCTGCACTGCCTGTCCTCTGCTGAGGGTGTAACTCTGCCAGTCAGCAGCTGAATGGGGCTCTTTGGACAAGAGTGGCTTGGCACAGAAATTTCAAGCATGGTATTGCTGCTCTGAGTCAGGTTTAAGTAACAGAATTATTCTTTGTCATATCAATGATCCACCTGTTTGTAACGCAGGAAAAGCCAGCCCTCCATATAGCAAAGATTTTCTGCCTTCCTTTCTTTTATTTAATTTGATCCAGGAGACCGTACTATCTCAAACTGCACAAATCAAAGCACATAAGCTAAATCATCACTAGCATCTAGTGATTCAGGAGAGAGGTGTGCACGCTGAGCGCACATAAATCATATAGGAGTGATAGTCTGCAGGCAAAAGGAATGATTTTGGGCATGCACAATACTTTAAAGTTCAAAATGTAATTTAAAGATGCTAAACCCTTCCTGGTTTAGCACCCTCATGCTTTTTTCCCTTCCCTATCTATATCTACTGTTATATTGTAAAGGAATTCTTCTCTAATAAAATACCGTAATTTAATGCACTGATGGTAATGCTGATTCAATTTTCTGCTTGCATAAATATCTTCTAAATCCATATTATATATAAAAAAATATATCACTGGCCCTAGGTGTAAAAATCTGTCCAAATCATCTATGGAGCCAGAATTAATGGTCCAATAATAACCGTCGTTTGATAAACTGATCCATCACACCTTATCTGCACTACCATAGCAGAATATAGGCATCCACCAGTAAAAACATTAAAAAATGAAAGATCTGTTGGTTCTAAGCATGGATTAAAGGATTATTTAGCCAGATGAAAGCAATGAGGGTGAAATTATTGCAAACAACATGGAAACACCATTTGTTTCAAACTGCAAACTGGAAGAGCACAAGGAATACAAACTGAGTCACGTTATTCATGGAAGATACAACCCTAGGAAAAATCCAAAGTGCAGGAAAGAAATGCCCAAGTTCTCTTTTATCTTACATGCCAAAAGCTTATCCTGAAGAAAGAACAAATGTTTTTTGTTCAAATGCATGTACTGGGACAAACATAGAATCATAGAATGTTAGGGGTTGGAAGGGACCTCTGGAGATCATTGAGTCCAACCCCCCTGCTAAGCAGGACCACAGAATCTAGGGCAGGTTACACAGGAATGCATCCAGACAGGTCTTGAAAGTCTCCAGAGAAGGAGACTCCACAACCTC